>PVLA01012132.1:0-47111 GCA_004027455.1 Hydrochoerus hydrochaeris
CTGCTCAGCCCTCCGACTGTCTCAAAGCCTCGCTCAGGGCTGTCACAGCGCCTGTCTTTCATGACCAGCTTCCTCCTTTAGCCTCGTGGCCCTGGGGTCCACCCAGCTGCACCGGGGCCAGTCACCTCCCTCTGAAAGGCTGCATTCGGTGCACCTTACACGCACTCTGCCCGCCCGTCTGCTGCTCTGCTCTGCTGTGAATGTCGCCGTGCAGAGCCCTCATGGGGCCCCTCTCCAGTCTCCAGGGTCTGTGTCCGGAAGTGGGATTGCAGGTCACGTGACTCGAGGCTGGGGTTTTGGAGGATCCTCCGTGCTGTGGTGCGGTTTCCCGTTCCCGCCGCACCACCCCGCATTCCCACCAGGTGCGCAAGGGTGCGATTCCTCCGCAGCCTGCCCGGGCTTTCTTTGCCGTTTGTCTGTGAGCGTGGCCATCCCGATGGGTATGAGGTGGTCTCCAGCCCCACCTTCCTTATGCACAGGCAGCGTTCTCTAAGCATGGTCCACTCCTCCCCTTGCCATTTTTAGCTAACGCTGCCCCTGGCCACTGCCCGTGTCAGTAGCTACAGGCCGGGTCCTTTGCTGTAGCTGCAATCCTGGGACCCCAGATCACAGGAAGCCTCAAGCTACCACCCAGCCACCCACCCTGGGCCTCCAGGAGTCCACGTCTACTGGAAACCTGGCTAGGTGCACAGGGCCACCCTGGGTCCTCTGTTACTCAGCTGGAGCCACACTGGCCATTTGACACTGTCACCCTTTCAGTGACAAGGGTAGCGCACTCCAGGAACTCAGCCACAGTCTCTGCAGCCCGGCAGTCTGTGGGGGCGCTGGACCCTCAGGTTCAGCAGTGCTGGTGGGTTGCCAGTGAAGCCTTCTCCACTTCACAGAGAGGTGACTGCAGTACAGGGGGGCCTGGTTGGCTTGGGGTGCAGATGGTACCTGTCTTGGTTACTTTTCTCTCTTTTCTGAGACAAAATACCCAACAACCAAAATGCAAGCAGGAAAGGTTTAGCTCACAGTTTGTGGAGGTTTCAGTCCATAATCAACTGGCTACAAGGCACAGCACTGGGGCAACACTTCAAGCGGCAGAAGACAGCAAAGCAACAAGAGCAAAAGGAGGCAAAGAGAAGCCTCTTTTCCTCCGTTATAGTCTACACAAGCCACACACACCTCCTCCCAGGGCAGGTGTAGCACTCACAAAATCTCCTTGCCCTCCTCTTACTCGGGATGAGGATATTTACAAAGTAAGGATCCTGGCTCCTGTTGAGTCTCTCAGTTAAACTTCTAAACTTCTCAGGTTGACACAACATATCAACCACAACAGTCCACCCCTTGTCCACTTGGCAACGAGGCATATGTCTTTAAACAGGTCTCCAGATATAAAGCCTTGCTTATTCCTTTCATTTCATGACTTGAACATTATACCCCAAGTTTAACAATCCTTAAGAACCAGCATTAAGCCTGTGAGCATCATATTACATTAGAAACATAACGTTTTGCTCCTAGCCCCCAAAGACTCATACACACCCCTTTATGTAAAATGCATGTAGTCCATCTCTAAAAGTTTCCAAAGTCCTAGTGGTTTCAGCACTGCTGAGAAGTCCGAGTCCCAAGACTCCTGGAGATGTAAGGCAAAGTCTTAGCTGCAGCTCCTGTACAAATGAGAACAAAGTTAAACATTTCTGATAAAGGTTTTCATTCCAAAAAACACAAACAAGAGGAAACAAAGGATTGGGACAAAAGCAAGCCAGAAATCCAACAGGGGGAACATTAAGTCCTGTAGTTCTACCTCCAGCATCCTAAGCAATCTGGCTGTGAGCTCTACAGGGCTTGAATGACTCCACCCATGGCATTTCTGTTGGTTGTAGCTCCCAGGGCTTCTCTCTTGGGCTGGCTTTGCTCCTTCTTTGTAAGTTTCCTTAGACAATCCACGTTCCTGGCTTTTCTAAACTTCTGGGGTCACCACTGCACCTTTGGCTTCACACTCACAGCTTGGAGACACACTGCCTGGCCTCCCAGGTCTTCTTCTGAAATTGGGGTGGACGTTGCCTTAACTCAGAACCCTTGCATTCTGTGTGGGCCTAAAACCAGCGCCACACAGGTGATGCCAAGATGTGCTGCCAGCTGGAGCAGCAGCCAGACTTTCTTCTCTCTTGGCCACAGGGGTCTAGTGCCCAGACCACTGAGCACCACGAACCTGATTGTGAGGAACAAATTTTCTATGCTGCCCCATTCTAGAACATGGCGCTCTGCAGCTTTCCCCTCAAAGCAAAGTCTTTCATTTTTGCAGTTTTGAGGCTGCAAAGGGTGGGTACTTGCTGCTTCCTGTGATGCACTCAGGTCATCTTTTATATTCTCCTGCTCCTTCTCAGTATTCAAGATCTCCTCAGCTCTATCTTTGCAGTCCACAGCTTTACCAGAGCTCCCTTTCTGGCTAAACTCGCAACATTTTAAATCACTCTGCTGGGCTCTTTGCTCTTGATTCTCAACGTAGATCTGGCTAAAAGCCCCCAACAATAGCTGTGCCACCGCCTCAACATTCAACTGCCTTGCGATTTCTTCTGCCAGATTAATTAGTCCACTGACTTTAATCTTAGTCTCAGGCAAAGTCTCTGCAGATGAGAAAATACAGACAACATTTTTGCCAACCCTAGCACGCATCATCTGGAGTCTAAAAGCCATGCAGTGCCCCTTCCCGGCAGGAACCTGCCCAGCCTGGTCTTCAGCGGCAGCACTTGTGTCAGCCTCCTGGTCTCCTGCGCTCTGACCAGCATCTCCCACACAGAGCAGCCGAAGGCCTCCAGCTCTCCTCTTTCAGGCATCCCCAAACCTTTCCACACTCTTCCCACTGGCCAGTCCCAAAGGCTCTGGGGCCGCTGTTCAGGTACAGTCACAGCAATCACCCCATTTTCTGGTGCCAAACTTTGTGTTAGCTACTTTTCTCTCATTGTTGAGACAAAATACCCAATGTCCCAAATTAGGGAAGGACAGGGTTTTTTCAGTTCAGTTTGTGGAGGTTTCAATCCATAATCAGCTGGTTTCAAGGCAGGGTGGCGGGGCACAGGGGCTACACTTGAAGGCGGCAGAAGACAGCAAAGCAGCCAGAGCCAAAGGAGGGAAGAGAAGCCTCTTTTCCTCCCTTATATTCTACACAGGCCACTCCCCGCCCCCTGCCCAGGGCAGGGGTGGCACTCACACAATCTCCTTGCCTCCTCTGGCACAGGATGAAAATGTTTACAAAGTAGGACCCGGCTCCCTGCTGAGTCACCTCACTAAACTTCTAAACTTCTCAGGTTGGCACAAAGTGTCAACCATAACTGCCCAGTACAATGACAACTGCTACCTAGAAAAAGTGCCAGTCCTGCTTGGGACCTTGGTGCCACTTTGCCCTGCATGAGCCTTTTGTAGGACGACAGTGTCCACTGTTGTGGCTGGAACTGGACAGAGGTGGGGGGGCGAGGTGGGGGCCTCGGGCTGCAGGCTCATGGAGGGTGCCCATGGCGGGGCTCCTGGGCGATACATGACCCTTGGCACACTTCAGGGGCTGTCACCCGGGCGGTGTGGGCTCAGGGGACTGCATGGCAACTGAAGCCAACTACAAGCACCGGTCACTTCCGCAATGCCCGGCACAGACTGCCCCATGGGATAGCGCTGCCCTATTCTCTGGTAGAGGCCACGCCCTGCTGCCATCCCCTTCCGGGCCTCAGGGCCTGCGGCGGGCACCTTCCGGGAGCGGAGGAGGCCCCTTGGGCTCTGTGAGGTGCTGAACTGTGCCCCCCACATGGAAAAGACAGTGAATGTTTACACTTTTAAAATGTATTGTAGTGAAAGATAAGACGGCAGGAGCAAAGGGACAAGCATAGTGGCAGCAAGAAGGGACACACCGAGAGGGCTCACGACACGCGTCTCGCCGCACCCAAGGGTTCTAATTTAAACACGGCGCTTTCTACCGCACCATGTCCATCAGCGGTTACGGCATTTCCATCAGGTGAAAACATGACAGCGCGTCCTCCGCCACCGTACTCACGGGCTCTGGCACCATGTGACTTCCGGCTCCTCCCCAAAGCCAAAGTGACCCCGACAGGGAAGCAGTTCGAATCCATTCAGGACACCGAGGCAGCCAGGACAGCACGGCAGCCAGGACAGCGCGGCGAAAGACCTGCAGGAAAGAGCAGGCAGCGGCCTGGACGGTGGCGTGGGCCTGTTTGAGGCCCGGGGAGGATTTTGAACAAGATTCATGGCAACGTGTCTTTTGCCGTGGAAAATTTTTGAAAATCTAAACATTCATTGTGTTTCCCATCATACCTCACAATGTGGATACGGGGTCGCTAGAGCAGTTATTTATATGAGCCATGTGGCGGGTCCTCTGCCGGCATCACTGAGTCCTTTGAAGCAGAGGTTGGGACATGGACCCCACAGAACAGTGACGTGTGAGGACACCAGAAAGGACGACCATCAAGCAGCCGAGGAGACAGGCCCAGGAGCAGCCGGTCCCGTTTCCGCCCAATCTCAGAGCCCCAGGCTCCCAGCAGTGGCCACAGTAGCAGTGGCTGTAGAAACAGTGGCTGTGGTAACAGCTACCATAGTGGGGCTGTAGTAAAAGTGACTGTAGCAGTAGTGGCAGTGGTAAAATAGTAGTTACAGTAACCGTGGCTGTAGTAACAGTCGCCACAGAGGGGCTACAGTAATAGTAGTAGCAGTACCAGTTGCTATAGCAACAGTTCCTGTAGTGATAACACCGTGGAAATGGTGACACGAAGTTTGAAGGCAAAAATGTCTCCAGGTCTCTCCCTCCTCTAAATCCGGAGACTGTGAGTCTTCACCCAGAGTCAGCCTCCTGCAGCCCAGCACGAGCTGAGGCCTGGCGGGGCTTGCTCAGGGTGGGCACAGTGAGGAGGGTCATTTCTTCTACCCAGAATGCTCTGAGAACCACCCGCAGTGGGGGCAGAGGCCAATCTGGCCGCCAGCATGGACAGGCAAGCCAGCGGGGCAGGCCCACTCCCGCCTGAGGGCAGCCTGAGCTCCAGGAAGGCCACTGTGCCGGCCTCGCGTGGCAGGGGCCTGGTCCCCCAGCACCTCTTCCTCAGAAGGCTGAAGTTCTCACCCAGCCACTGTCCCCTAGCGGGCTGCACGTGCCCACCCCGAGGCTGAGCCTGCCAGGGCTGCTTTCAGCATGGGACACTCTCCCCTCCCAGCGCCCGAATGGCCCCTTCTGCACCCGCAGTCTGCCAGTCAGCATCCAGCCTGGCCGCACCCCCTCCGTTACCACCCATCCCATCTCGTCACCAGCTTGTCACCACCCCGACAGCCGAGCTGGGGTGTGCAGGTAAGGCTCTGCACCCCCCAGTCACACCTGAGTTCCGTTGGGGCCCTGCCCGCCACACCTGGCCCTGGCCCTGGCCCTGGCAGAGCCGGCTGGGCAGGCGGGGGCGGGGGCGGGGCCCGGCGTCCCCTGAACAGCTGACGCTCCCTTTTTTCTGTTTGCTCAGGTGTCTGGCTGATTTCTGCATGGACTTTTCACGTCTGGAGCTCCCTAGGCCCTTCTAGAATTTTCTATCCTGCACTTAGAGCGCCTTCCCTTTGACAAATGCACTACATCTCCTCCCTTTACCCCGGGATTCTGCTGATTTGTGTAAATTCTGCATTATTAAGTATTTATAGGGCTCGGCATGGGCAGTGCCCTTTCTCCAGATTCCTGGCTCTATTCCTTCCCGGGAAGATGAGTAAGAGGGCAGGACTGTGACCTGCTGCGACCGTCGCCACTGTCCCGGCAACTCCTTCCACCTCCTCCTTCCTCCCCAGTTCCACAAGCACGACTGGAACCCCTCCCCACCCCCAGCTCAGTCCCTGAAGCTTGCACCTGCGGCTTCCAAACGTGAGCAACGGTCCCCAGAGCGGAGGTAAGGTGGAGGCACTGGCATCCACACAGCTGGGCAGGGACAGGAACGAGCTGCCACGGGGGACCAAGATCTCGAGACCCACAGGGATGTGGATGGAGCCCTCTAGGGTCTTGGCTTCTGGAGGGGCAGAGCGGCTTCTGGGAGGTCACACACAGGCAGATGTGGGGAGGACAGAGCGGGAACAGCAGGGACAAAAGTGCAGGGCCTTGGGGAGGGAGGGGCAAGGTGAGCTGGGACAAGTGACAAATGACAAGAACCAGGGGGTGCCCTCTGGGGACACTGTGGAGGGGGTGGGGAAGGAAAGCAGCCAGCAGATGCTTATTGTCCTTACTGTCCCATACTTCCAGTTAGATGGACAAAAATCGGGGAGCCCGAGCTCCTTCTGGAGGCTCTGGGGGACTCGGGAGCCCTGGGGACTGAGGTTCGAGGCTCAAGGACCTCAGTGATGGAGAAGTAATGGGACGAGGGGAGGGAGGTTGAGGACAGCATGGTGCGGGGCTGGCAGTGGGCACGAGGCTGGGGACAGAGCTTGGGCGGCCCAGCGGGGAGAAGTGCGGGAGATATGAGGGTTGGGGATCGAGCTAGAGGAGGGGACAGGGGACCGGGGGAACCCAGCAAGCCGCAGGGGCCCCAAAAGTGTCCCGAGGAGAGAGCGCAGCGGGGCTGGCAGAGGCTGGGGGCGCAGCATCCGAGGCTGACGTGGAGGGGGCTCCCAGGAGGAGGAGCAGATGTCACACAGGCTCTCGGCTTCAGCAGCTGTTGGCAAAGGTTGGCGCCCCAGCAGCTCTCGCAGTCCTGGAAGGGGCTGTGCGGGTGTCAGACACCGCTGATCACGAGCCCCAGAATGCTCCCTCTGCACCCCTTGAAGAACCACCCAGGTGAGCTCAGCCAGCCCGCGCTGTGACCCTGAATGGTGCCACTGGGGTACCACTGAGGGCACCAGGTTATACAGTAGCTCATTACACAGCACTGGGTGACATGGGAGGAGGGCGAGGGTGGCAGTGTGCGGCAGGACTCTGGCAGGGAGATCTGTTGTTCCAAGATGTCTGTGAGTTCTGCTAATTGGAGTTGGGACCATGGGGGATTTTTAGCTTGGGGACCCCCCATCCCTCACCCCCTGCTTCTCCGACCCCCACTGCCATGACAGCCCCTGCCCTGACACCCACATCGATCAGGTCTGTTTTGGACAAATAATCTGCATTGTGTCCCTGTGTTCTGGGGTCAGTGGCGCCTTAATTAACCCCGGGCTCTTCCTGCCCAGAAGTCACTAACTCCACGTAGAGGGCAAGGAGGTGGGAAATCGGGGAGACGGGGGTTCAGGGGGCTGGCTGGGGGGCGGGGGGTCAGCTCTGCGCTGAAGCCAGCTCACCCCACCTCGAGAGAACCAGCAGATGCATTTTTTTTTCTTGTTTTACTTTAAAAAGAAAAAAGAAATAACAGAAACATCAAGAAGCAAACAGATCAACAGAAACAACAACAAAAGCAAAACAACAAAGAACAGCAGGTACAGTACAGGGCTCACAGTGGGTGCGAGGGTTTCACGGGGCCTCACACCGCCCACTGCTATTTCTAGAGCACTTGCTCAGGTCACCAGCACCGGACTGAAATGAATCGGTAAAGGGAACAAAACATTGGATTTCAAGGCAGAAGGGAAGCCCCCACCCCGTGCTATAGTGCGTACTGTTCCCTCCCAGTGGATGCTCAGGCCGCCAGCCGTAGGCCTGCAAGTCAGTCAAGCCACACGAGCATTTAGGTTTGCTTTTTGTTGTTTTCTGACTGCAGCTGCTGTCGTCTCAGCCTGACCTCCTCCGAATCTCCTTGTCCCCGGCCCGCACACCAGCCGGCTCCCAGGAAGGCAGGCGTGGCTGTAGCTGCTGTGTTTAAGAGCCGGTGAGACGGTCTCTGGGACAATCCGCGGTGCGGACCCGGCTGGGCCAAGGCAGCGGCCGAGCGCCTCCGGCATGGGTGCCACACCTGGCTGTTTGTGCCAGGGGAACCCAGACGGCCGGCACAGCCTTGTTTCTGGGCGTGGTTTGAAGGGTGTCGCTGGAGGAGACTGGGGTTGTGGCTGGAAGCGTGAGTGGGGTGATGCAGGAAGATGCCCCTCCCCAGTGCAGGGAGCCATCCATGGCCTGAGAGGATGGAATGAGAAGGCAGAGGACAGGCAAATTTTCACTTTTTCTCTCTCTCTTTCCAACTCCTCCTCCTCCTCCTCCTCTTTGTCCAAGATAGGGTATCACTTCGTAGTTCAGGCTGGCCTTGGACTCACTATGGAGCCCAGGATGGCCTCAAACTCAACATGACCCTCCTGCCTCAGCCTCCGAAGTGCTGAGATGACGCCCATTCTTTCTCTCTTCTTGAACTGGACAGCCTTCTTCTCTCAGGCTTGGATATCAGAGCTCCAGGTCCCGCAGACTTTGGACCCTGGGGCTTCTACCAGCTTCTCAGGCCTTTGACCTTGGGCTTTGAGTTACACCTTGAACTGGCTTCCCTGGTCCCCCAGCTGGCAGCAGGTAATGATGAGACTTCCCTGCTTCCATTGTTGCTTCATGAAATTCCCCCCATAAATCTCCCAGTGTGTGTGTGTGTGTCTGTGTGTACACGGGGTGTGTATGGTGTGCGCCTTTGGAGAACCTTGACTGAAACAGTTATTAGACTCAGCCACTATTAAAAATTACGTTATGTGAGAAAAACCAAGGTACTACTCAAAACCACCCCGCCGTCTCATTGCCCTGCCCCAGGCTGTGGCCTGGGACCTTGAGGGTTCTGGCGCCCACCACTGGGTGTGTGTGGGGAACGCGCAGGTGACCCCTGGAGCCCACGGTCAGGGGCTCCGGCCCGCACTGCAGGAATCACACACGGAAGCCAGCTGATGAAGCAAATCGGAGTTTGCTTTGTTCCCACCCCCAGAGCAGGCTGTAACCCTTCTCCCTGCTCGGCCTCTTGGTTCTGGGAAGATGATGTCCAGGCAGAGTCCAGAGGGACCCAGAAGGACTTCCTCAGCCAGGGTCTCGCAGGGCTGCTTCCGGCTGCCCACAACCATGCAGCACGGTGTGAAGCATAGTCAGGGCCGTGGCTCTCGCCGAGGCCTGGGGTGTCCGTGTGTCCCTCCTCCCCGGTTTGCTGCAGGGCTTCTCTGTGTAGCCCAGGCTGGCCTCAGACTTCACCAGCCCTTCTGCCTGGACCTCCTGAGAGCTGGGATCCGCAGTGCGTGTCATCACACACGCCCAGCGCTTTCTACCATGCACCTGCCCGTGTCTGGTGGCAGGTGAGGCCTCTGGTCATCTGTCCCTCTCTTCACCCACGTGAGCCACAGCCAGGAGTGGGATGGGAAAGACAGGAGCCCATCTTGGTCTTACATTAGACTTGGAGCCCTGTGTCACCCCACCCACCACAACCAGCTTCCCACAGCAACGACAAAACCTGTCCCAAGAAGGGACGATTCCTCTGGGTCCCGCTGCTCGCTGCTGTGACTTCCCCAAGCCTCCGTCTGGCCCTCTATGAAATGGGAACGTGGGGAAATGCATCTCCCGGGGACACAAGGATGTCCCGGGGGAGAAAAGCACCGACATCCCAGTCCGGGCTTGGCCCTCACGAGCCTCTGCAAACAGGCTGGGTGTCCAGATGACAAACAAGAGCCCGTCTGGCCAGTAGGGACACAGGGGCCAGGAGGGGTCGGCTCTGGGTGCTGAGGAAGGGACCCAGACACCAAGGGGACAGGAAGAATCAGAAAGGGCCCCGTCTCAGCTGGGCTTTGGCTCCCAAGGTGGCCCCTGGCTCGTGTGGCATCATGGAGCCTGGGGGTCTGGGGTGGCAGGGATGGGACTTAACCTCAAAGGCTGTGGCCGAGGGCAGAGCAAACAACCCCTGAATACCCTTTGCTCTGCCCAGGTTCATGCTGTTTGGAGGACATGGTTTTCATTGAGTTGACTCCAACCTCCACCACTCCTGTCAGATCATTGCAAACCATGAGCCTGGGATGGGTGAGGTGACACATGCCTGTGATCCCAGCACTCAGGAGGCTGAGGCAGGGGGATTGCCCAGAGTTCCAGGCCAGCCTGGGCTACACAGTGAGACCCTGTGTCAAACAAACAAACAAACAAAGCCCTGAGCGAACTGTGAGCCTTGGCCCTGCCTGGACAGGTGCTCGGGTTTTAAACAGCGGGCGAGAGTTTGAGGATTGCTGGAATCATGGATAGGAGCAAGGAGAGAGGGAGAGAGTTGCGCTGCTAGGTCTGTACACAGGAAGTCACCTGTGCCGGGAGGCAGAGGCTGGAACCTCCTAACCATGTGACCTCAGGCAAACCCTTTCCCTCGCAGGACTCAGTATCCCTCTCTGTAAAATGGGAGATTTCCAAAGTGCCTGCTGGCACCAGGCTCCCATGGCCTGGCTGCTGCCCCCAAGTCCCCCATGGGTGCCTGACCCAGCTGATCAGCTGACCCTACAGGCTGGGATCCCTCCCCCACCCCGCCCCAGCTGCGGGGAGCCCACGCCACCCCCGCCTCCCGCTGACGCAGCAGCTGCCTGCCTGTGCAGGGGCTTTTAAACCTGGTTGCCGTGAGTGAGTATCGATTGGCCTGGGCCTTAATGGGCTTCTCTAGGGCTCCACGCCCGCCCGCCTCCCCCGCCCCATCATCCTGTGTCTGGCTGCTCCTGGCCTCTCCAGCCAGAGCCAGGAGCCACTCTCCTCTGAGAGCAGAGGGACAGACAGGCCACCATTCCCCTGCGTGTTGGGGCGGGGAGCTGTGACGGAGCCGCTGTGAGCTCCCGGTCGGTCGCCCAGTGTGCACGGCTGTTTGGCGGGCTGCACCCCTAGGCATCCTCCCCAGAGCCCTGGCCCGTCACACATGGGTCCCTCCCTGCCAGCGCCTGGCAGTCCCGGCGACCCCTCCCCTCACTGTCGCCAAAGAGCCCCCAGAAGTGTGCTCTGGGGAGCCCAGGTCTCTGCGCTCCTGTCTCTGGGCAGGGAAGCAGATTCTGCCTGGCCGTCCCTACGGGACTGAAACTCGCGGTATCTTTTGTAGCCTGGCACTGGACGCCGGCCCTCGGCCCTCCGACTTCCTTTACAACCAAGTCCATAAAAGTGTCGCCTCGCTCTCCTCGTCTCAGGGTTTCTATTTCAGATCAATGTGAGACCTGAAGCCCATGAATCACCCGCCCATGAGCTGCAAAACCGTGTGGCCCCACACAGGGCAGTGTGAGCCCAGCAAGGGAGCCCTGCCGAGCTCACGGGTCCAGTCCTGGTTCCACACCCGGCGCCGTTGGCTGACACGATCACGTGTCTGCCCTGGCCAGGGTCCCATCGGAACCATTCCTGAGGTGGTGCCAGGACTGTCCCATGGTCACAAGCAGCCCTGGAGCACAGGACCTGGCATTTCTGTGACCACCCAAAGGACATGTCTTGGAAAAACAGGGCTCATGGTTCCCAAAGGAAGCCGCAGACCGTGGCCGACTGTCTGGAAGGAGGACGCACTCATTGCTGCCGTGACCTGTGTTCGCTGGCTGGTCCACGCGTCAGTCTGGGGACAGCCAGCCTCAGCTCACCTCGGTGCCGGCCGCCTGTAAAGTGGTAAAGACAGACACTGGTCTCAGGGCTGGACGGGAACACGACCGTTGGAGGGCCACGCTCGCTTGTGGGGTGACAGAGGTCGTAACTCTGCAGGCTGGACCTGGACCCCCATTCTGCTCTGACCATTTCCTCTTCCTGCGACTCCACTACCCGAGGCCCTGGCATAAAACGAGGCCTCCAGGCCGGGGATGCAGCTCAGCGCACAAGCGCCTGCCTAGCAAGCACAGGCCGTGTGTTTGATCCCTGGTCCCCCTCCCCAAAAAAGAGACCTCCGGGTTTTGAAAGCAGAAGGAAAGCAAGCACCAGCCCATGGGCAGGAGTTTTGTTTTATTTTGTTAAATCTCTTTTAATAGTTTATGATTTAGGAAGCCATGGAGTCGAGGTGACAAGCAGGGACTTGGGAGCTGCACTGGTCTGATTCCAGAACCTCGGGCCTGCCTCACCCTGTGATGTCTGGGAAACGATTTCCCTGTCCCTTTCCTCCCCCCCCCCTTCCCCTCCTCCTTCTCCTTCCTCTTTTTGCTGGGTTTCCCAGGCTGGGCTTGCGCTTGCCATCTTCCTGCCTCAGCTTCCCGGAGTGCCGGGGTTACAGATGTGCAGCCAAGTGCAGGCCGGACCTCACATCTCCAAGCGGCGGCTGCCCTGTGTGTGAACCAGGCTTGACTGCCCCATGGACAGGCAGAGGCCAGAACCCCCAGAAGGGCAGGTCGAGGGTGTGGCCCCAGCCTGGCCCAGGTGGATGGCGGGTCCCGCCGCCTTTCTGTGACTGTGCAGAGCTCCTGGCCCTCTGGGGTGCCAGGCCCTGTGTGAAGCTCACGGCCCCTCGGTAACGGGACCGCTTGCCTGTGGTGGCGGCAGTTTCCAGGAAACACCTTGCAGAGCCGAGAGGCAGGCTGTGCCGGCCGGTGCTGGGGCTGGGACCTGAAAGGCAGCGGCAGGTGACCGAAGCTGGTCAGTGCCTGACACGCAGAGGACACAGGCACAGTGTCTTCCTGCTGGGCTCTTCCCCCATCTCGAGACTTACTTAAAGTTACCCCTTCAAAAGTGGGTGTAGCACTCGGTTCGGCCACCAGCTCTGTCACGGTCCCAGACATTCAGTCCAGGGCAAGCCCCACGCCCATTCACGGTCACACCTCCTTCCACTCCCCCACCGCAGCCTGAGGAACCGCCATCTGCCTCCGGCCCCCTGTGACTCTCCCTCTCAGTGCATTTCCTGTAGAGGGGATCGCGCACCACGGGGCTTTTCGTGCTGGCTTCTTTCGTTTAGCTTCAGGAGTTCAGCTCCACTGTGCTGCAACATGAACCAGTACTCCATCCCTTTTCCTGGCTGAGTAATATTCCATCACACAGCTGTCCTGCCTTTGTTAGAACAAAACAGACACTGGGTTATCTCCACCTTTTGGACTGTGAGGGCAATGCTGTGAGAAAATGCATAGGAGCAGTGGGGATACTTCCAATTCTCATGGCAGTCAGGCTTGCAGTTCTCAAACCTGTCCCTATCTTCCTGCCTCTGGGCCTTTGCACCACCCATACATCCCCAGGTCCCTCTTATCCGCACCTCAGGGTTCAGCTTCCTGCCTCTTCTTCCAGCCCTGTTAAGGGGAGCCTTTCTGTACCTGTTTGTCTCAGCCCTCCCTGATGAGGGGAGCTGGGGCCTCATAGGATCAGAGCCTAGCATGAGACTGCGTACAGAGCAGGTACTTTGCTATGTTTGTTGAATGAATATGTGACCATCATCTCTGCCACTGCTGCTCTTTGTGGCAGTCTCATGGGTTTTTGACCCAGGAGCAGCCAGCAGACTGCAGGCTGACATGGCTCCTTTTGGCGGGGCACAGGAGCAGCCACCTCCAGTTATTCCCAAAGGCCAAAGACCCTGGGGAGATTTGTTGACAAAAAATGCAGCCTGGAAATGGAAGAGAAGCTGCTCTGAGGATGATTAATTAGAGCCCTGCCCCATTCTGTTTGGAGGGACACCATTAATATTAATGACCCTGAAGAATCCGCCACACGCAGGCACTTTTCTCTTTCCTTCTCTGCTTACTACAGCCCTCGAGGCCTGGATTCTTCCCCTGGACCCTGCCCGGAGGGCGGCAGGCTGCTCCCGCCACTGCCCCGAGAGCCGGGCCCCCTGTGCCCTGCCCGGCCAGGGAGCCCGCAGCTGGTGCCCTGGGACCGGTGCTTCTGCTGCTCAGCACCACAGTGGGGTCCAAGGGGAGGACGACGGGGGCCCGGGGGACAGAGCCCAGCTCCCCTCAGCAGATGGGGCAGAGGCGGCTCCCGGGCAGCGAGGGGCCGCCTTCCCGGGGACTGGGAGGAAGGTGACTCGGGGCCGCAGCCTGGGCAGTGACAGGGAGAGAGTCTGCGGTGGGGTGTGGCGCGGGGCAGAGCGAGGGCTTCCCGTGGGCGAGGCCGGGTTCTGTCCCCCAAAGTGAACAGCAGCAGCAGCAGCAGCAGCAGCAGAATAACCATCGCCCTGGGACTGGTCTCAGGAGCCGCCACCCTGCGCTTTGGGGAGGATTTGGGGCCCGCCCTGTGGGGGACCAGGATCTGGGGGCCGCCCTACGGGACACTGGGGAGGCCCTTGGAAGGCCTTGTCCTGTGTGCTGCAGTCCTGGGGGGCGCAGGCTTCGCCCCCTTGCTCCTCCCACTCTGCCTTCACTCATTCGTCACCTGTTGCACAGAAGGGGTCCTCCCACCCCGTGTCCCCCAGCTCCAAGCCAGGCACTGGGACCTGCACAGAGCTACTTAGTGCCGGGTAGGGGCACGGACTGGTGGCCAGCGTGGGGCCTGCATACAGCAGGCACTCAATAAACGGCATGCTGAGGGATAATCGGGTCTCAGCCCTGACTGACTGTCAGAAAACGAGGAGAGCAAGATGGACACGGGTCTGTTTGGGGAGTGGGTCTCTCGGGTCTGTGTCTTGGCAGAAATGCGTGGACATCAGGTCTACCTACCTCTCTATCATCTGTCTATCTGCTATCTGTCCATCCATCCATCCATCATCTGCTATCAATCCATCATCTGCTATCTATCTATCTATCTATCTATGTGAAATCTGTCACCTGCTGTCTGTCGCTTTTCTGTGCCATACTGGGGTTTGAACCCAGGGTCTTCACACTGAGCTACAGCTCCACCACTGTTTTATTTTGATACAGGGTCTTGCTAAGTCATTAAGTTCCCCAGGTTGGGCTTGAATCTGTGACCCTCCTGCCTCAGCCTCTCCAGAGTGTAACCTCAGACACACTAGGGGGATTGTGAGGCCACAGCACTCAGAACACTAATTAATCAGGTCCTTGTGAGCACACGCACACGTACACACACACACACACCATACACACAGCACGCCGTCACAGCTACAGTCAGTAACTTAGTAACCACCATGTAAGAAGGTTTTAAAAAGCATCAAGGCAAGACAGGGCAGTGTCCACCTATGATCCCAGCGCTGTGTGGAGAGCTGCAGGGCAGCCTGGGCTACACAGTGGGTTCGAGATGCACAGTGACACCCTGTCTCCAAAACAAACACCCGCAAAATAATAAAAGTTAAAATAAAAAAGCATCAGGTGCTAAAAAGAATCTCTCATTTTTCCGTGAGTCCTCGCCCAATGACCTGGAGGGGGAAACTGAGGCACGGAGAAGTGCAGGGCCCTGCTGGGGTCGCAGTTGGGAGCCGGTGCACTGCAGGACTGCAGGACGGGGTGCGGAGCAGACACAGGCGAGTCTGAAACCTTTGATTCTGAGGCCAGGGCTTTATCCAAGCAGAGCTCTTTATCCGTGCCGGCAGCGAGGGACAGGACCCTTCCAATCTGCCGCCTCCCGCCTGCCCGCCCGCTGGCCGGCCGGCTCTTTCCCTGTCCCTGGGGCTCCTTCCCTTCCTGCTGGAGGCTCCCTGCTCCCCACCCCGCCTCCTCCGCCTCCCTGCTCTGCCTGTGTCCCCTTTAATTAAACAGCAACTCTCCGAGGAGAGGAATTGAATTATCCAATTACGCCCTCCTAACCTGATTGCTGTCCTTAACATCCTGACGGCAGAGCAGGTGTGGACGTGGCCATGGGGACAGCACCACCGCCCCCTGTCCCGCGCCCCGCCCTGCCAGTCTACCCTGCTTGCCCCAGGGCCCAGTGTGTGGCAGAGCAGGTGTTGTGAAAATAACAAGTGGCCTGGACCCGGCTGCACCAGCCAGGCCTCAGCACCATTGCCGTTACGGTGCCCCAGGGACTGAGGTGGGGAGTCCCTGTCACCCCTCAGGGGCCCCCACCTTCCTGTCCCCAGCCCGGCAGCTCTCTAGCGGCGGCTCCTGTGCGCAGGCACTGCCAGCAGCTGGCACGGGAGACGAAGCTGGCTGTCCCCCGGCCACCAGCCCGGGCGCGGCCTTCGCTCAGCCTGAGGGTGGGAACCGACCCAGTCACCCCATCTCTGCAGAAGGCCCAGCTCAGAGCCCCTGTGGGAGAAGGGAGGGCTCAAGACGGAAGATGAGAATAAATAACAACCACGGACTCCCCAGGCCGCCGCCCTGGGCCTGCCAGCAGTGTCTCCGTCTCCGTGTCTCACCGGCCTTCTGCGGAGCAGCCACTCGTTTCTTTGAAATAAAATGTCATTGTTTTCACTTTCTAATCTGGAAAAAGAGAAAATGCAAACCTACTCAGGAACACGGAAGCGTGGCCGGCCACCTGTCCCAGGGTCCCTGGGTGGTTGTGACCACCGCTCCCTCCCTGCGTGATCGCTTTGCCAGGTCCTTAGAGGGGACCTCATGCGTGGGGACGCGCTGTCCTTCTCAGCCTCTGGGCAGCCAGGGGGCTTGGGGAGTGGGAGTGGGCTG
The DNA here is from genome assembly GCA_004027455.1 of Hydrochoerus hydrochaeris. Taxonomy (NCBI): domain Eukaryota; kingdom Metazoa; phylum Chordata; class Mammalia; order Rodentia; family Hydrochaeridae; genus Hydrochoerus; species Hydrochoerus hydrochaeris. The sequence goes on from PVLA01012132.1 coordinate 16,282, forward strand.
ATCGCGGGTACCCCGTGTGGGGCTCACACGCCCCTTTTCCTCATTTCCCCACCACTGTTCTCGTTAATTTTTCTCTTGGCCAAAGATGCAGCCCGAGAGCCTCCGACTCGCTGCTGGCTCTGCCGCCCTGTTGTCTCTCGAGGTCCCTTGGCTCTCAGCGGTCCCTCGGCCCCTGGGGGAGGTGACACCTAAGGCCAGAGACATGGCCTGAAAGTGCATCGGGAGGTGATTCCACTGTCGTCAGTCCCCAGACCATGTGATCTGGAGACAGGGGGACCCGTGGGGCCTGGCGGGGCCACAGAGAGGCGTGAGGGCTGTGGGCGCACGGGGCGAACCATTTCTGCGCCTCTTCCAATAAAGCGGAAATCGCGCTCTGAAATAGCAACAAAACACATAACAGGGCGAGCACAGGCCCTACACTGTGGCTTGCTGCCACCCTCTGGTACCCCGTACCACCCAGGGTGCATGTGCCTAAGGGGTCAATGACTCCAAGAGCAGAAGGTGTGTTTGCACCTGCACTTACTTGCATGGGTGAGGACCGTGTTGTACAGCAGTATGACAGCTGTGACGCCACTGTAACATCACCACTGTGACATCGCCACTGTCAGCTACGGGTTCCACTGTCAAACAGAAGCATTGATGTCTGGCGCGTGACCTTCCATGCATTCGTCTGTTGTTTTGTTTTGTTATTTTTGAGACAAGATCTCACTCTGACCCATTATGTTTGTCACCATTTGTAAGTGGCTAATATAAAGTGTTTTAACAAATCAGGGCATGGTGATGCAGGCCTATAATCCCAGCACCTGGGAGACTGAGGCAGGAGGGTCACAAGTCCCAGGCCAGCCTGGGATACATAGAGAGTTCAAAACCAACCTGAACTATTAACTGAGATCCTGTGTTAAAACCAAACAATCAAACAAACAAACAAACAAAATGTTTGAACAGAATGTCATCTATTAAAGGAACCCCTCTCCTCCTTCAAGGGGTCTATTCCTGAAAGGTTAGCTGTGGTTCTCTAGAAGAATTTCCTGGGGTCCCTGCATACCCACTGCTTGCTACATGCAGAGAGGACTTTGCGTTTGCCAGTATTGCCAAATGGGATGTTACTGCACCCATTTTACAGATGTGAAGGCTGAGTCCCAGACAGGAGTGCAGACCTATTCTAGGCGGAGCAGTCAGCTGTTAGACCAGCTGGAAATTGAATCTAGTTTTTTTTGTCCCCAGGCTCCTGTCTTGGGCCACACGATTCCACTCACTTCCCAAGCCAAAGGGCTCTCCTCACCCCATCCTTGGACGTGGTTGCCGGGCCAGAGAGTGTCTGGGGCTGGTCGCCTGCCTGGGGATCCCATGCCCAGTGGCCACCCAGGCAGCCGCCCCTTGTGTTCCCAGCTATAGTAATCTCGGGGCTCCGCCGTGCCGAAGCCGGGTCCAGCAGGCAGGAGCGTCTCTCCCGGTGGTGGAGTGTGAATTCATGCCGTTGCCATGGAAGGCAGCTTTATACACAGGGAGGAGCGTTTTCCCTTCAGCCAAATCTTGTCCCCCGTGTCCACTGCCACTGGTCTCAGTCCAGTCCGCGTGGAGGCCGGGGCAGTGTGAGCTTCCGAGCCCAGCGCTCCGTGCCTTTGCACGGCCGCGTGTCTGCGGGCCCCGTTCTGGGCCGGGAGGGAGAAAGTAGTAGTTTCCACTGTGTGTGCAAATAGTGTCCAAGCCGGGAGAGGAACAAGGTCAGTCCAACCTGCCAGCATCCGCCCCTTTCCGTAGGAGGCGGCCCCGCGCTCCCGCCTCCCTGGCTGCCTGCTAGCACCTGGTTTACAGGGAATCTTGGGGAGACAGGCTGTGGGAGCCCCACTCTTCCACGCTGCACACTGTCAGCCAGCTGGGGGAGCCAGGCCGGGCGTCCAGCCACACTGGGCTTTGGGGTTCCCGTTTGAGATGGGGCCACATGGCTGCAGCCCAGGGTACGGGGACCAGAACGTTGAAAGTTGCTAATGGCGCTAATTTTTTAAATACGTATTTTAAACTGACATGTAAAAATCATGTTAAAAATGATGTGAATAATGTTCACGTCACATCATTATCATTTATTTATAGTGAAAACATTCAAAATCCTTTCTTCTAGCTGTTTTGCTTTGTCTTGTGTTTGCAGTACTGGGGACTGAACACAGCGCCTTCCCGCTGAGCTACGCCCTCGGCCCGTGGGTTGGTTGGTTTTTTCTGTCTTTTTGAGACAGGGTCTCACTATGCAGTTCAGACTGGCCTTAAGCTCACTTTCTAGCCCAGCCTGGTCTGGAACTCGCACTGATCCACCTGCCTCAGCCTCCCGAGAGTTGAGACTACAGGCGTGAGCCACGGTGCCCGGCTCCTCAGCCCTTTTTAATTTTTTATTTTGAGACAAGATCTCGATGAGTTGCTAAATTATCTATGCTGGGCTTGAACTTGCAACCTTCCTGCTTCAGCCTCTCAAACAGTTGGGATTACAGGCGTGCACCACCATGACCAGCTTCTAGCTTTTTGCAGCATGCAGTAGCTGTCACCCAATGTCACCCTTCTTCTCTTTTCCTGTTACCAATGAGACTTGTCTTTCCTCCCTCTCCCTGCTCCGCAGTCCTCCCCGGGGCCCGTGCCCGAGTGCGGTGCTCCGGAGGTGGGCCCTTACCAGCGCGGAGACGGATTTCCCAGTTGTGATCGTCTGGGCCGGAGGGAGAGCTGGCAGTGGTGAGGATTCTACCAAGTCTGTGTTACAGCAAGAACTAGAAGGAAGCTTGGTTTTAAGTGTTCCAGTGGCGTCTCTGCTGAGCCTATTAACCCACTCGTTACTCAGCTTTACCTGAGCTCCCAGGATCCGTTTACCAGCGACAGCACTAGACTCACTCCTCACTCCTGCCTGCTCGCCTCTGCAGCCAGCCAGTGTTTACTGAGCACCTACTATGGGCCAGGCCGGAGCTCTCCTCTCAGCCAGCCACGCAGGGCTCAAGCACGGTACTCGTGGCCCATGGCACATGGCAAAGGGGCACCGTGACCAGGCAGCCCCAGCATAGCGTGGGATAGAGGGAGCCGGGGCGTGGGTGGGAGGGTCACAGTCCTGGGTCCTGCACAGGTCACACCCCCGATCTGAGGCCCATAAGGGCAGAGCCCTACTCGGCATTCGCTGTCATCCTGGGGACCAGACCCCTGGGTCTGTCCCCCAGGTCTGTCCCCGGGTCCTCGGATGAGCGCCATCACTTTGACAGCTTGTGAAGCTCAAAGCGCAAAGGGCGGTGTTCTGGTCTGTTTAACGCTGTGCCCGTGTTCTTTCCTTCGGGTGGATAAAAGGACTCAGAGAGCTGAGGTGACCCAGGCGAGGTGAGGTGAGGTGACTCCAACCAGTTCTCCGCCCCAGGTCTTACATCCCCCCCATGCCACTTGCTTCCAAGGCCAGCTTCTGTCCCCACTGGCACCTGCTGTCTTCCTGACAGGTAGAAGCTAGGCAGCGAAGGGAGAGGAAAGGACAGTCAGGAGTCAATCTGACGCGCTCTGTCTCCGCGTCTTGTGATGCTGAAACTCAAGAGCCCCCTGACTCAGCAGGATATTAATAACCCTGGCCAGGCCGAGAGGGCGGCTGTGCCAGGGAGGAGAAGCCGGGCACTGCCACCCCCACCCCGCCCCAGCAGCTCCTACCCACTCCCGCTCACCCGCTCAGTCCCCCACACTGGCGGCTCCCTCGTGTCCCCACGCATAGCCGGCACACTCCACCAGTGACTCTGGAGGGGATGGGTGGACAGATGGGGGAGTGGACGGGTAAATGAATCCTCAGATTTCACCACAAGCACTCTTCCCCTCATTGATCAGCCTGTGCTCAATGACTGCAGGTTGCTTTGCTCATGTTTAACATCGCCCTCCATGAGAGACATTTCCCAAGCACCCATCTGTGTCTGGCAAGGTTCTGGCTTCTCCAAGGCCGGGACAGAGATGCATCCTCACACTCCAGCATGGAGAAGGATGTTGGATTTGCCATGCCCATGTCTTTTCCCAGACAGACATGATGAGTCTACCACTGGACAGCCATGACTAGTCGATTGCAGCACTGTGTCTTACTGACACGGATCCCAAATCTGCACAGCCCTTTGGGGAGTCAGCACTGCTGCTGGAATCAGCCGCCTCTTCAGGCCAGGTTCCTCCCTCCTGGAATCTGGTTAGAGACAGAGAGCGGAGCTGGGAGGACCCGGAGGAGCCTCTTCCTTACAAGCCATTATTCTCTCTGGTTATAAAATGTAGTGTGGGTAGCTGGGTGTGGTGGTGCACACCTGCAATCCTAGGTACTTGGGAGGCTGAGGTAGGAGGATCTAAAGTTCAAGGTCAGCCTGGACAACTTAATGAGATTCCGTCTGAAAATCAAGTAGAAAGGGCTGAGGATGCAGGTCGGTGGTAGTTTATTTAAAAATGCACCATGATGGAGGGACTTGGCCAGAGGTCTTGCCCCTGTGCTGGGAGCCACCCCAGGGAGCTGCTTAGATCTACTGGGTTCCAAGGATGGGTCCCGGGTGACCTGGAAATGGCTTGGCGGGAGTGTCCCACCAAGTAGCACGTGATAAACACGTGGCATCCTTCAGGACTTTGACAAATGTGGCAGTTCTGTCCTTCCGAAGCCCACTGGACCAGCAGCAGTGTGGTGCTCGGGTGCTTGGTGTCCGGGGCGCTGTCTGCCAACAGTCCCACCACACACATCGGGCCAAGGGGTCGAGCCTCCCTCAGGTGGCCTCAGAGCCAGCAGACTCATAGCAATTGCCTGGTGTGTGTCTGACCACTTAGCCGTAAGGGGAGAGTTTCCCACATGTGCATTTCTGGCTTCACATTGGCAAAGGCAAAAAACAAAATAAAACAAAACAAAAAAACCCAGACCTGGGAACTCGGGCTGTGGAAGTGGTCCGTGTGCCTCGCTGCTCTGGGTCGCATCTGTGTGACCACGTGGCATACAAGTTTCAGGTGTCTGACAAGCCAACCTGCAAGGCGTGGCTCTCTCTCCTTAGGGAGCGGTCCTTCTGCCGGGGGAGCCCAGAGTCCCGAATCAGTGAGAGACCCGCAGCCTGCTCCAGGCCCCTCGTTGCCCTGATGGCAAAGATTTTGAGTTCCAGGGATGGAGGCGGTGACAGTATCAGGTTCCTGGAGCTTGCAAGGAACAGCACTGGGAAGAGAGCCCCCAGGCTGGTGTGACAGGCTCGGGGAGGTCAGGTGTGACAAAGGACAAAACCTCAGGGACACAGGTCTGGGTTTGAATCCTCAGGACTTGAAGCAAGTTGTTCCCCTCCTCAGAGCCTCAGTTTGCCTATCTATAAGGTGGGGACAATAAGGCCACCTGCACCATGGTATAACCATCAGTCTGTTATGCAGGGGTCAGAGCGGAGTGGACAGGTTATGACCCCGGTGTCATAGTGGACAGATGCTTGGAGCTGGCCTTGGAGAACCAGGACCTCAGAACCAGTCACCCTGCTTGACTCGGGAGTCTGCTTCATGCCCCATCTCACTCTGATTCACTATCATTTGAGTTCGGAGCTGACGGTGGCCCTTTCCCCTTGAAGGTGGATGAGGGCCCTGTGCTGAGGCTGGGGAACCCCCAGGGTGAAGGGTCAGCCTGCTGGGGCACCAGGCCCCCCCAAGGCCTCACACTCCCCTGGGACGCGGCTTCCTGACCCCGACTCCAGCAGGTGGGTGCAGGTAGGTGGAGGGTAGGGATTGGCCCGGGGGTTCTTGCGGCTGCAGGATCAGTGATCTTCACTCAGCTGCCTGACAGCTGGACCTGGCGACCGTGCCACAAACAGGTGGCTGGGGCTCCCCGGCCTGTGAGGAGCGAGAAGATCGCCACACTGAGCTGCGGGCAGAGGCGGGAGGGAAACAAGGCCACACACCGCCACATCACGGCTGCTGGGGTTCTGGTCAACAGGGCCACAGAGAGGAAACCAGAGCCAGAGCTCAAAAGAGCGAAACTTCTGGGAGCCCTGCTGGAGTGGGGTGCTAGGGGCTGCATCTTCCGGCCTGCAGACACCCTGAAAAGCGAAGTGCTGACCGTGACCAGCTGGCCACCCGTTCCCAGCCACTCGAGTGTGTTTGCTCTATCGACCTGGACCCAGGAGCAAAGGGTGGGAACGAGAGGCCGAGAGCCAGCGGGGCATCCTAAGGTGGAGCCAGAGGCTCACTGGACCCCAAGGGGTCGGAGGAGCCCGCCTGGAAGCGGTTTCCATTAACACGCCACCGAGGTGTGAGATAAGTGTGGACAGCTAATGGTCATGGGTAATGGCCGCAAAGTCAAAGGGGCCAGGACCCGTGGCCTCCAGAGCGGTCCCCACCCATCAGGTCAGACGCTGTCATAGGGGAAATCAAAGCCAGCTCCCAGGACAAGAGCAGCGCATCCGGAGAACCCCAGTCCTCAAGCCTCTCTTTGAGTGAAAAGATTGGCCACGGGTGGGAAGGACAAGGGAGGGACAAGGACCTTGTCGCATCCTCTCCCAGGCAGGGTGGTCCCGGAACATAGATGCCAGGGCCATGGAGCAGCATCGCCATGGGTCCTGTGGCGGGGCACAGAGCAAGGCCATGCGGGCCCTCAGAACCCAGTGCCTGACACCAGGAATCTGTCAGCCAGTGGCCGCTCATCCTGGACAATTTAATGAGCAAGTTGCTGTGTGGGGCACAGCGTGCGTGGGAGCAGAGACGACCGAGGAGACTTGTCAGTTTCTGTCTTCCTGGCGCCCTAGGTGCCTTCAGGATTCTCTGCGGGCTTTTGTCACAGGGGCTTCTGCTCAGGCTCAGTTTTGTCAGCCCCCTTTGGGGGGCTTTGGGGTGGGGCCAAGCTGGGGTCCTATTTAAGTGAGGCTGATAGTCAGGGGCTGAGAGGTGGGAGCTGGAGTGGGGACACAGTGCTCGGAGGACACCCAGGGTCCCGGGGGAGTGGGCAGGAGCAGGTATTTCTATAACTGGGTCAATTATTTTGCGATCAGCACTTGTCTGAAAGGAAGAGGCCACATCTGCTGTGCCCCACTGATCACCTGCTCCTTAAAGAAAAAGCTGTTTTGCTCCAAGTCGGATGGGAGGGGTGGCATCTTCCTGCTGAGGACACAGTTTCCTTTCTTTTCTTTCTTTCTTTCTTTCTTTCTTTCTTTCTTTCTTTCTTTCTTTCTTTCTTTCTTTCTTTCTTTCTTTCTTTCTTTCTTTCTGCTACTGGGAATTGAACCCAGGACCTTCACACGGAGCTACAGTGCTTTTTTTAAGTTTTTGAGACAAGATCTCACAAAGTCACTAAGGTCCCCAGGCTGGACTCCAACTGGTGATCCTCCTGCCTCAGCCTCCCAGAGTGCAAAAGCGGTGGGTGTGTCCTGACCACCTTTCACAGTGTTTGCAAAAGCCCAGGGCGGGTACGGCCCACCTCACACCTGGCCAGAGGAGGCCAGGCGGGCGGGCGGGAAGGGGTCTGCTCCAGCCACAGCGGTGTGTCTGTCTGGCCGGGTGGACCTCGCCTGCCCATCTCCCCAGAGCAGAAGCCGAGACAGGGCAGAGCCAGTGTCTAGCGCATGCGCAGTCTGCAGGCCGGCCGCCCTGGGCAGCCACGGCCCCCCAAGCTCCCCAGTGAAGCCTGGCCAGAGCCCCAGGGGTCGATGAGGAAGCTGAGGCCCAGAGGCAGAGGCGGGAGCCGAGGCCTGGCCCACGCAGCCTGGCTGGTGGTGTCGCTGCTGCTCGGCACTGAGCTGCCCCTGACTCCTGCCCTGAGCTGCAGGATCTGCCTCTGCTGTCACCTAGGTCACTGGGAGTGCTTTTTGCCAGCACTACAGCCTGGCACCCCGCCCACCCTGCACACACAGGTCAAGCAAGCACGCACACACACACACACACACACACACTCCCGCACACTCACTTCCTCACCTGCGGCCAACGCTTAGTAGGTACATGGGAGAGATTGTCACCCTCGGTCCTGGGGACCCAGCAGAGTGCTGCACATAGTAGGTGCTCAGCAGGGAGCCCAGAATCCCCTGCAGAGAGATGCCTTCTGGGACCCATGCTGGTTCGGCTCTGCTGTTATCTGACAGAGGGAATCAAGTGCTTTCTTTCTTTTTTTGTTTTCTTGAGACCAGGTCTCACTATGTAGTCCAGGCTGGCCTTCATCCCACAGAGATCCTCCTGCCTCAGCCTCCTGAGTGCTGAGAGTCCCGGTACAGCACTGTACCCGGTCCCTTAGTGCCCCTTTCCATCTTGTCTGGGAAGCCTGAGGATTCCCCCTGGGACCGGGGGCTCCAACAAAAGGGGCACCAATGGGCCCTTTCCTGTGTGCTGCACCCTGGCTCCCTGCTGGTCCCTGGGGGCGGAGGGGCTGGGCTTCCTCCTCCCAGCAGCCTCCCTCCCCGGGGAGCTGAGCACTTCCTTCCGGGCTGTGCTGCCCTGGAACTCGGGAGGAGACAGCAGAGGGTCCTAGATGTGGGAAGAGACCCAGACCCGGGGCCATCTGAGCCGCCCGGAGCCTGCCATGTGTCCTGGGTGGGGGTGGGTGCCAAGCTTCTCCACAACCCGTGCCTTCTGCTGACAGCTGGGGACTGAGAGAAAATCCTAGAATGAAGAGCCCAGGTCCGATCACACAGCAGGGTCCACGCAGGGCCCTGCCCCGAGCACAGCAACCAAGCAGGGTCCTGCGCCTCAGTATTCCTGACCGGGCGGGCAGTGGGGAGAAGACGGCGTCTTCCCCTGCGTGGTGGCAAAGTGGAATGGCAGCCCGCCAGGAACCCAGGACACACGAGGTCCCAGAGTGCGACTCCAGTGCCAGCGCGTGAATCTCTTTCTAGAGTCCCAGGAAGCCTCAAGCATTCACTCATCAGCCCCTCATGCCGAGCCTGGGTCTTTGGTGTCTTTGGACACTCATGTTCCAGGAGCAGCAGCTAAAACTGGGCAAGGCCTAGGCCTGCGGTCACAGACAGAGCTAGGAAACCGTGGGCAGGCGCGAGAGCCTGTGGCTTTCCAGCTCGAGGCCCCAGGTCCCAACTGTCACTGTGGCCACCAACCTTCCAAGCTGACCCATCATCCCATTTTACTGCTGAGAAAACTGAGGCCAAGAGAAGAAAAGAGACCGATCTAGTCAGCAAGCTGCTCATGGTAGATCCAGGCCTAAGGTTCCTACAAACGCTACTCCTGTGTGGAGCACTCATGTGCCACACTGCGGCATCATCTCTGAGTTTTTATCATGACCCTGGGAACATGGAGGCTATGATGGAAACTACTTTTAATTTGGGTAAACTGAGGCAGAATGAGAAACAGCTTCCTCAGAGTCAGGGAGCCAGGGAGTCAGGCTCCAGAGCCCTGGGTCAGAGCTGCCCTGCAGGATGGTCTGCCCGGGGACCCATTGACCAGCCTCGCCCACTCAGGGAATGGGGTCCCTGCGACTCCTGGCATGAGTGATGCGGGGTGTAGCTTGAGACTCGAGGCCCACAGGAGAGGGAACCGAGCGGGGGCTGGGAAGCTCCTGTCTCTGCAGAGAGAAGTTTATCCAGCAGAATGCAGACGAGCAGAGAGCACAGCCTGCTTATGAGTCTCTCATAGGCAGGGCACATCTTGGGGGCTGCGTGGATGAAAGGCACCATATAAAATGCAATCAATTATGAATCACCATTACTGAATTAATCACATGTATGATTAATACGGTAATAATAATTAATGGGAGTATGGTCTGGAGATTAGAGCCGGGAACTGGCAGGGAGGAGCCCGGGTGCTTCTGGTAGCCTCTGGGACTGCTGGGAGCTGTCACCTTGGGGAACACCCTGGGCTGGGGTCCCGGTCCCTCCCCTGCTCTGCCTTGGCTGTAGAAGGAAAGGCTCAGGGAGATCTTGAAGCCCCCGATGGTCCTGGGCAGCTCGAGGGCTCTTACCTCGTCCCTCAGCTGCATCTCAGACGCTCAAGGTCACGCGGACAGGGAGTTTCTTGAAGAAGCCAAATCTCAGGCTGGCATAAATGAACGGGGAGAACCGGGCCTAGGGGGAGACGGTGGCAGTGGCGGCTCTGGAGCCCGCAATCCCTTTAAGCGTCCGATGCACGCGCTCCTTTGATCTGCCTGTCTGTCCTTCTGTCTGTCAACTTCAGGATTTGCAGTCTCCCCCAAAACCCCCAGAGGGCTGGATTACCTGTCACCGCACCTCTGTCTGTTACCTCTCCTTTCAGGGCCAGTAGATTATCTCTGCGTTTGACTTTATAACTTTCCTCCCCGTGAAGAAGCTGAGCCGCACGGAGGGGGCGCGTGCACTAGAGCCCGCGGTGCCCAGTCCCCGTCCACACCCCAGTGTACGGCTTTGGAGCTTGCGCATGTCACAGACATGGGACATGTTTTGTCCTGGTAGATGGGATTATCCACCATCCTGTTTAAAAAAAATAAAACAGAGATGGAAAATTCACTGCATTGTTCTGCAAATGCTTTTGATAGTAGGCTCCACGCACACAGTTCAGATGAGAGCCGCACTGGAGAGCCCCCATCCCACCCACGGGGGATGAGCTGCGGGGTGGGGGGCAGCGGTGATTTTGGGGGGAGACTCATTAACGCTTTCCTGACCTACGTCTGAGTCTCTTCACTGCCAGGGAAAGGTCATCTGTCCAAAGGAACCTTAGTAGTTTTCAGAAATCAACATTCCCAGCCACCTGGTCCCTCTGTGGCCAAATCCCACCTGTCCCCCGGAAAAGGAGTGTTTCATTGTTCCCTTGCAAGGACTCCATCTCCTGGACGCTGCGTGGAGTGTGGCCTTAGAACTGTACCCCAAGGACCATCCTCAGAACAGATCCCCCCGTGGTGCAGATGGAGCAACTGAGGCAGGGAGCAGGGAGGAGACCTCCACCCACAACTACACACAACTACATAGAGGCTGAGCCAAGAAAACCCCGCCACTCCGACTCCCATCCCAGAGCTCTTTCCTCTACCCCATGAGCTCCCGGGTCTGCCATGGGGTGACCGGAGGTCAGGCTGCTCCACAATGGGTCCTGGCAAAGGCCTGTTGGCCTTGGCTCAGTGGCGAGTCAGGGCGCATTGGGGTGGAGGCTGCTGGAGAGGCATCTGAAAACTGTCCCTAGTGTGCACAGCTTGGTGTCCAGGCCACGCAGCCCAGCCTGGCCAGCTCGGGGTGGGGGACGTGCACGGCCCCTCCTCTGCGTCTGGCCGGCTGAGTGGGAACCACCCTCCTGCATGGCCGGCCGGCTGATGCTGACAGCACCCGGGCGCCGCACTGATGGAGGAGAAGGCTGTTTCCAGGGATTGATGACCCTGCCTGGGGGGACAGCAGGCTGAGGGTGAGCAGGCCATCACTCACCCTGTGCCAGGGGCCCCTGCACTGCCCTTCTGCAGGCCGAAGGCTCTAAGAGCACAGGGCCCTTCTCTGCAAGCTTCATCCAGCTCCGTGCTCTGAGACCAAGGCTCTGGGGACCAGGGCTGCCCTGCACCTCTCTCCTGGACACTAGGGAGGGGTCAGAGAGCAGGTGTGGGCGTGGACCCTCCACCACCCTGTTTGAACCCCTCCTTGGAAAAGGAAGGGTTGGCCCCAGTTGACATTTCACAGATGGGAAAACTGAGGCCCGGAAGCATCAGGTGCCACACCCTGGTTAACCGGCAAGTCGGGCACCACTGACCTCCACTACCCGGGCTCCCAGAGCCCAGGGACCCAGGCTAGCCCCTTCTTGAGCATGTGACCTTGGAAGTGGGGACTCGGCAGTTACACTGTGGCAGGGCTTTTGGGAAGAATCAGTGGATAAAGCACAGAAATGGGCTTGTGTGGAGGCTGCCATAAAACAGGTGTTCAATAAATATTATTATTATTATTAACATCGCTGACGACGGTCCTTAATCCTGTACCCTATGCTCGTTTTGTCACAAGCCTCTAAATGTTACTCAGCAGCACAAGCCCTCTCAGTCTTGGGCACAGCAGGGAAGGGGTGAGGCGGGGTGAGGAGGTAGGGCTGGCAGTGGGTGGGGCACTTGCTCCCATTGCTGGCACCCTCTGTGACCTTGGGCCAATCTCTCTCTCTCTCTCTCTCTCTCTCTCTCTCCTCTCTCTCTCTTCTCAGGCCCTTTGTTCTTGATGCTTCCAAATGACAGGGCTGGCTGCTGGAGCAGTGCAGTAAGAACCCACCCTGAGGGGGCCAGGAGCACCCCCAAACCACAAGCGCTCCTGGGAGACAGTAGAAGCCCTCCCTCGGCACAGCCCCAGGAAACAACCTGGCAGGAACCCTCCAGGGGCCAGAGAGCCCAGGGCTGCCCGCTGGTGCCAACTCAGTGGCCTCCGCCCGACTGGCCCTGCCAGAGTCCTCCCACGCCTCTTCCCAGCCTTGCCCCAGGGAGGCAGAGAGCCCCCAGCCAGCCCCTTACCCCCCTACTCTGCACTCCCCGCAGCGCTGGCTTGGCTTCTCCAAAGCAGGGCCCAGGAGGGTGGAGGCGGCAGTGTGTCAGCTGGTACTCAGGCTCTGGCTGTGCGCTCAGATACTCCCCCTCCCCATCTCCCCAAATCCGCCCACCCACCCCTTTACCCACTGCTCCGGGCCTTCTGGGTGGCAGCCCCCTTCGCAGAGAGAGAAAGGCAGGGAAGCAGCCTGGAGCCCTGGGCTGCTGGAGTGGGGGACCCGACTCTTTCGGCCCCCTTCCCGGTGCCGATGGGGCAGCCCCCACATCCAGGGGCGCCGGCACCCCGGAAGCCCCCTCCCCGGCCCCCGGCTTTTGGAGAGGGAAGCTGCAGCCCCGCCGCCCCTGACCCAGCCGGCTGAGAATGCGCCCTGCGTGCCGGGACCCGCCGGCCCCCCGGCCCCGAGACGATGAGTAGGCAGCGACCCCCGCCCCCGAGCAGGCTCGCTCCCGCGGCCGCCTGCTGGGGTCTCGCCGGGCTGCCGGCCCTCGGGGGCGCCCCTGCTCGCCGCGCCCCTCCCCGGGCCGTGGCGTCCCCGGAGCCTCGCAGTATTTCCTCCCTGCACCTTTAAGAAGACCGCTGCTCTGTGGTGGGATGTTGTGTTAGAGCCACACAGAGGAAGTTACGCAGCCCGGATCAGGCCGAGAGATAAAAGCCCGGTGGTGATCGCCAGCGATGGCAAGAGGATTGCGCCTGGGCATTAACTTGGAGCGGCGCGCGGGGGGGCCCTGAGCGCCCCGCCATCTGGCCCGCGCCCTGCTGGGGCGGGGAGGGGGGATGCCCCGGCGCCCCGACCGGCAGCAGCCGCGGAGCCCACCCAGGCCGGGGGCTGCGGGGCGCGCGAGCGCGGCTGCGCCCCAAACCGCCCGGGGGGCCCCAAAAGTTTGCACTTGTTAGCGGGCGACCTCGGACTCGGATGCGGGCTGCGCGCGCGGCCCCCTCCCCCGGCCCCAGCGGCCGGGACAGCAGCGGGCGGCGCCCCCGGCGGCCCCAGGGCGCTCGGGCCCCGGCGTGACCCCCCCCCCCGCCCTGGCCTCGCCGCACCCAGCGCCGCGCGAGGACGGCGGCGGCCTCGGTCTGCGCCCCGGAGCCGCCGAGCCGGGTAAGGCTGCAGCCCCGCCGCTGCTTGCGTCGCTCCGGGCTTGGTGACCGCGCAGCTCTCCGGGCCCCGAGAGGCTCCGGCACCGTGCAGCTCGAGCTCGGCTGCAAAAGTTACTAGGTAGCGGCTGCTGCAGCGGGGGACTGGAGTGGCCCGAGAGGGTGTGAGCGCGCTTGGAGCTGCATCTTACAAGAGTGGCTGTTCCTCCTGCCTGCTCACCCCGCCTCCACCGCCACCCCAGCCCGGCGCCTTCCTTCGTGTGTGCGGCTGGAGGGGTGGGGGTGGGTGTTGCCGGGAGGTTTGTTTGAGAGCGGGCACCGGCAAGTCGCCCTCCTCCGGCGCGGCTCCGGACCCCCTGGTAACCGCCGCGCACCCCGCGCCCTAGCCCCTCTGCAAACTGTCAAGCGCGCAGTTGCGCCCCGAACTCTCGGCCAGCTGGAAACTTCTTTCCGTGCCTCGCAGAGGCTCGGTAGGTGGAGGTGGGGAGCAAGCAGGCACCAGCCCGAGCGCAGCGTGGAGTTGGGCTCGGAGTTGAGAGGCCGGGGAGGGGAAGGCGGGCATGGGATGGCGGGGCTCGCGGGTGACCCGCCTTGGAATGGGCCGCCGGGCTGGTCTGGGGTCGTTGCTGGCAGCAGCACGCGGAAAAGCCAGTGCAGCGCATTCCCAGGTGCTTCCCTACTGCTTGATGTGCTTTCATGAAGGGAGGCGGTGCCGAAGGAGGGGGCCGCTTGGATGCTGGCCGGGTCTTTATGCAAGGCTTGATTATGAACTGTTCGGGTGGTTCGCTTGCAACTTTGAAATCAAAAGCAGCCGCGGCGGGTTTGCCTGGCTGCGTGTGCAGTGCACACGGTTTGCAGCCGGCCGAAGCGCGGACTCTACCGACTCCTGGCGTCTGCGGACTGGGGCGGCCCTGCCGGCGCCCCCGGACCCGTGCACGGCGCGGCCCGGCCCCAGCCCCTAGGCGCTCGGGTTCCTGCTCCCGGCTACACACCGTGCACCCAACTTTCCGAGGCTCCTTGGCTGCAGAGGGGGCGCCACAGGGAGCTGGGAGCCAGAGAAAGCGCGATTGCAGAGCAGGGTGCACTGGGGACGCGGGAACCCGGGGTTCACAGAGCGCTGGGTAGTGCCCAGGGCAGGAGACAGGAAGGTGACCCTGGTCTGATAGGGCTCCCCTGCCTTCCCCATCCCCATTCCTCCCTCCCCAAAGCCGATTCCACACCTTCCACAGCCCGACTGGGGAGAGAAAGGAAACCTCCGGGGATACTATTCCCCCATCCCGGCCCCAGCAAACCCCAGGAACCTGCGCCCTGCCGCTGGGACAAGTTTCCCACGAGCCGAGGGCTCCACAAGGAGCCAGGTCGCAAGCCCAGCCAGCTCCCAGAGGCGCTAATTCAATAAGACAGAGAAATCTGAGTTCAGAAATCCTGATAAAATCTAATTTTCAGGTTTTAATACCCTGGCTATCAGGCCCCCTCGGTTCCTGAGGACTCTTAAAAGAAAATAAAGCACATTGATTCTATTTGTTTCTGGGAACTGCAGTTTCTTAATAATATCAGGTGAAGATTTATTTTCCAAGGAGAAAACGATCCACCAGGAAACAACCTCTTACTCTGAAATTTCCCTGCTGGCTTCTCCCTGGCTGCTTCTCCTCCTCCTTATGGGGAGGGGGGGGTTCCTTGTGTCTCCCCGCCCCTCCCCTGATTTTCTTTTTTTGGCAAAACCCTGTAATATCTGAATGCTGAGCTCACAATTCCCCTTAGGATGCCAGCAACGCCCAGCTGATTGAATGACTGTAAACACGTTTTCCCCAGGCAGATTTTGTTGTTGGCTCCCCCACCCTCCTTTTCCGGGGAATGTGTGGTATTTAAGCCAACAAAACTGCAAAGCAATTAGTAAGTTGCAAGTTGCAACACCCGGGCCTCTGTTCCTGGCCTCTGGGCCTCGCCACCTCCTGGCCGCCACCATCAGCTCCGCCCCAGCCCCAGCCCCAGCCCCAGCCCCAAGCTGCCAAGCCAAGCTGAGCCGAGCCGCTGGTCCTGCAGGGGCCGCCTGCAGCCGGGCTCCTCCCTGCAAGCCCGCAGCCCTGCGCCCTAGTTGTCACCAGGCGCCAGGAGCTCCCTACCTGTTCGGGAACAGTCGGAGGTCTGCTGCTGGGAGAATTAATTAGGGGCATGCTGTTTTCTGGGCAGCGCGGAGCTTACTCTGGTAGAGAGAAGCATCCAAGCCGTTGCCGGCCACGCTATTTTATTTTTACTACATTTTCTCAGGTTGTAAAAATAGACGCCGGGCACGTTTTTTTTTTTTTTTTCCTGAGAGTTTTCTAGCAAGGCGCACATTCAAGGCTATAACAGGTTTCTCCTGGTGCAGCCGGGGGTGAGATGGGAAAATGTGGTCCAGCTCCCAGTCCTCATTCATCTGCATTAGGAGCCTTCATCCCGAGAGAGGGGCAGGGCCGCCGAGACACGGACACCGAGGCGTCCCGCCGAGGGCCTGGACCTGGGCGCCCGCAGGCTGGGGGCTTCTCCCAGAGCCGAGCCGCTCAGCTGCCAGCGCAGGCCACAGTGGCCACCTCCGCCTTGTCTGTCATTTCTGGCAGGCGTGTGTTTGTGTCTGGGTGTCGAGCTTTCATAGAAACAGTTAACTCCTCGGGGACTTCCCGTGTCCGATGGCTCACAGGGTTGTCAGGTGCGACTCGGGCTGACACGTGAGTGATTTGGGAATTTAAATGCCATGGTCCCCAGCATAATGTGTGGCTGGGACGCTTGCTGTAAACTGCTGCAGTGACCTTTGCCCTGTGGGCTGGTGTTCTTGGCTGGTGTCTCGTGCTGGAGGGGCCCAAATTCTCCCGGGAGGTAACGAGTGTTTGGAAACCCACCACGTTCCTGGAGCCCTGTTTTCCCCTGTTTTCACTCGGATTAGTGATATCTGTTTGGGCTTTTACATAATTACGGGAGGCTTCAAATAGTAAAGCATCCTCACATAGCATCCGTTTATAACCTGCCCTCTGATGTGCTTGTAAAATCTTGGCCTGCAACATTTTCATCTCTGTGCGAGTCTTCGAGACCCCACTTTCTTAGCCCATTAAAAAATCAAACTCGCCGTTTCAGATTGCGCCAACCTGTCCACCGAAGCCTAACTGCCTGCCGTCGGTCCAGATGCGGACGCCCTGTTCCTCTGCCCGCTGTGGACGGGGTCCCCCTCGGTACCTATTGTTACCGTTCCATCGGTGCCTTTAACAACTTTGACATTTTGACTGGCCGGGCTTGCTATTTGAAAGCTACCATTAAATCTTGGCTCTCGGGGATGCTTTACATCTCTGACCCTCAAGCAGAGCCACTTTGAACTAACACCCCAATAAATGAGGAGATGGCACCCCGCCTCTTGCATAGCATGCACCAATCTCCGAGCATGCAGCGCTGATATTAATACAAACAGCCCTGTCGTCTCAAGAGACCTTGCTAATGCGGCCTCATTTTTTTTTTTTTTTTTGCACATTTTGCCAGAGAGCTTTGTTCTTGTGCATTCTAATCTCCCCCTTTTTAATTGTTGCAGGTGTTGCTGCTAATGAGTCTCTCTCTCCCTCTCTCTAATGAAAGACAAGCCAGACCCCCAGGTACCCTGATGAACTGAAAACTTGAGTCACAGAAACTTAGTAATAAGTTAGCACCCAGGGGAGGGTAGCTGCCAGTAGTAGCAGCTGTCCCCAGCCAAGCAGAGCCCCGTTAACACCTCAATAGCTTTTTTTAAAATTTTGTACCCTGGTCATACAATCTGTCTCCTGCCCCTATGAAAAGAAATCTCTTTTATTAGTCCCAGATGCGAAGTCCGGTCCCTGAGAGAGCAGGTTTCCAGTGAGCACCGACACCTCCTGACTTTATTTTATCTTTACCATGCAGGCCCGAGGGTCCTTACATGGTGGTTTGAGCGCAGCACATTTTAAGGGCACCTGAAAGACCTGGATTGATTGGAAGGACAAAAATTAGAAGCAACCCGACCCACCCCCACGCCGGATCCCTGCGGAGTCTCTCCTTATCCCCTTCCCATCCACCGTCCCAGTCGGAGCGTCTGCCTGATTTGATCAGATTCGCCTCCGGGGAGGTGTCCACGCCAAGGTTAGGAGGGCACAGAGTTACAGGGCGACTTCTTCACCCGCCCATCAGCAGGCTTCAGAAACGCTGGCTCTGAATTTTTCGCAGCGGCCTTCTGGAAAAAGCAAGTTCCTCGCTGTTTGCAAACCTGCAGCGCTCGAGCCTCTGGGACATCCCGGCCACTGCTGCCCGGTCCATGTGGCTTTTCCATGCTGAGGCCCAGAGCCCCGCCTGAGCCCGCGGCTGCCTCCCCAGGGCGTCTCTGGGCCGCGCCCCAAGGCCTGCACAGCCATGCTGCACCTGCTGTCGCTCCTGCTGCGCTGCCTCTCACTGGCCTCTGCCGACTATGACATCTGCAAATCCTGGGTGACCACGGATGAGGGCCCCACGTGGGAGTTCTACGCCTGCCAGCCCAAGGTGATGCGCCTGAAGGACTACGTCAAGGTGAAGGTGGAGCCCAAGGGCATCACGTGCGGGGACCCCCCGGAGAGGTTCTGCTCCCACGTAAGTCAGCCCCTGCCCCCCCCAGACCCACTGCCAGGCCTCGGGGAGAGGGGCTGGGAGGACTATGGGGTGGCGAGGGTGGAGGACCCAGTTCAGGCTTTGTCGTCTTGGAAACGAGCAGGAGCAAAGCCACCCAAGGGCCCTGCGGTCACGTGACATTCTCGGGGTGGGGGCGGTTTCCGCTCAGCTCAGGAAGAGCTTGGTGCTCACCGGAAGCGCCGCCGCCCTCATAGGAAGCCAGGCCTTCGAGGGGAGACCCTGGGCCCTGAGGTCGCGCCCTGGCCTGACTCGGTTTACCCCTTCCTTGGTGGAGCCTCCCGGCGTCCCCTTCCAGGGCGGCCCTGCAGACAGCACTGTGAGGCCAGGGTGTGCTGGGCCCTGAGCTGGTTCAGATCCAGGGCACCTCCGCGGGGCGCCTGCAGCAGGAAGGCATGGCCAGGCTGGGACGGACAGTGCCACCCAGCCCGCTTTCCTACCCTGTCACAGCGATACTGGAGCAAGACAGGTGTTTGGGCACTGCGACCTGAGCCTCCAGTTAGAGACTGAGAGGACTCAGCCATGGACACGCAGGCACTCAGTTACGGTGGCTATAGCAGTAATGGGAGCAGAAGTCATTTAACAGGCAATCCTGGAAACTGGGTGCCGAGAGCTTGACTCGTGTCACACCCCTGGTCCTCCCTTCTGCCCCACTGGGCTCGTCTGTGCTATAGAAAGTAGCAGTGTTAGGGGACACAGTCTGTTCAGTCACCTGTAAAATGGGTGCATTAACAGCACACAATCGCCTGGTTATAAGGAGTCTGTCATTCTGTGAGGTGTTCAAAATAAGATCAGGGACAGGTGGGAAGCTGAGGCAGGAGGATTGCTGTGAGTTCAAGACCAACCTGGGCTACAAAGTGAACTCAAGGCCGGCCTGACCTGCATAGCAAGACCCCGTCTCAAATAAATACATAAACAAATAAAGGATCAGGGACAGAGTGAGTATTCTGTCCTGCCTCAGTTTACCCTTTCTGAAGTACATCCTCCCGTAGCCTCCCAGTAGAATCTAGCAGCCACTGCCATTCCAGTCAAAACCCAGGGGAAACTGAGGCAGCAGGGGTGGAGGCCTTCAGCCCAGGTCACATTCCCAGCCGTGGGGAAACTGTGAATCCGGCCCAAGTCAGGGAGTTGAACCACTTTCTGGGGCCTCAAGCTGCGCTGGGGTTTGCCCCTGGCAGGGGGCTGGGCAGGGCTGGGCCCTCACCCCAC
Organism: Hydrochoerus hydrochaeris; assembly: GCA_004027455.1. NCBI lineage: Eukaryota > Metazoa > Chordata > Mammalia > Rodentia > Hydrochaeridae > Hydrochoerus > Hydrochoerus hydrochaeris. The sequence goes on from PVLA01012132.1 coordinate 35,598, forward strand.
AAGAGGAGACGGCAAGGGCTCGGCGTCCTCCTCCAGCTGGCCGCAGCTCCAGGTTGGTGGCAGGGCGACCCGGTGTCTCCAGCCTGGACTTCATCCCATGGGGTGGCTTCAGCCAGGCAGGGGAGGTTAGGTTTCCACCTGGGCTTGTCGCTGGTGGTCAGGCTGTCACCGTGGATCATGGATCGGTCGCAGCTGGGCCAGGACCAAATGGGGAGGATGAGGAGGGAGGGGAAAAGGCAGCCAGGGCTGGAGTCAGGGCAGGGAGTCCGAGGGCAGCAGCGCCCTGGGCCCTGACACTGGGATGCAGCCGGAGGGGAACCCAGGTCTCGGTCTGGGTCTCCTGGGGAGAGGCAACCTCTGTTTCCTGTGTAGTCTCAACTGTGTCTTTTCCTCTTAAATATTAATCACTGCCTTCGCGTTGGGGGTGGGGTGCCGCTAAACTGACCCATAGGCCTGGCCTGCATGCAGAGCACCAGGGGCAGGGAGGCCTCAGAGGCCAGCCCGAGGCCCTGTCCTGGCTGAGGCCAGCTGCACCTCAGCCGGAGCCCACAGAGCTGAGCCTCTGCACCCTGCGCCGTCCGGTCTCCCAGGAGACAGGTGAGCAGGGCAGGGGAAGGAGGATCAGTGTCCCCCGGGGACTCTGCATGGCCGAGTCCTTGGCCTCCCGCCACCTGAGTGATGGATGTAAATATTTCATGACAGGCTGCCGTCAGCTCTGCCTCTGATTACAAATGCGTGGACAGAGAGGACAGCGGTGCTGGCTAAACGATGCGGGCAGGCTGGGGGGGCTGGACTCGAACCCCAACATTGCCACTTGGTGTGGCTCCTCCCATTTGATCACCTCTAGGATGCCTGGGGTGAGTCCCCTTCTAATCCCTTGTGAAGCCTCAGGAGGAGTTGCCTAAGCCCCGCCAAGGTCACCCCATGTGCCCAGGCCAGCCGGGGTGTATCCAGGCCCACCACCCCCTTCCGAGCCTCCATCCCCTTCTTTCTCACAGCTGCAGCACCATAGCAGGCTGCAGCGTTGGCAGGAGGTCCCTGGCTGTGCGTGCCCTGGGTCCGTGCAGACACGGTGTGCCACGGCTGCCACCAGCTTATTCCTGTTACCACTTGGCATTTCTGGACTTTCCCTTTCCCTCGGGGCTCTTTGCCTTGCCTGGCAGGTGCACAACCTGCATTTCTAGTTTGGGGCAAGCAGACCTCGCACAGGGACTTTAAACTCCTCCAACCAGGGCCCGGGTGGCTAACCAGCCGCCAGGGGGCGCTGCAGGGGAGGCCCGCCCACCCTGTGTCCTCTTAGCCCTGCAGTGACCCAGACGGTCCCTGCTGTCTGCACCCCTCCTGTGACAAGTGTGGGACCATCTGTCCCAGCACCCAGCCCAGCGGGGCACAAGTCCGAGAGTGGAAAGGCGGGCCAGAGGGCAGCCACCCCTTCCAATTCCGGGTGTGTACCCTGCTCTGGGCCACTCGTCCTTCCACACAGCAAGGCCACCTGAGAGCTGAATTGTAAATTCCAGCCGGTGAGCTAGGGGCGGAGGGGTGGAGGGCAAGATAAATGAATAAATAAAAACCTATCAGCTCTCAAAGCACAAGGAGAACTCACAGGACAAGCTCTCAACCAAGGATTTTTGGGCAAGGGCAACATTTCAAGGAGGGCTGTGGGGATATGGGGGCACCCCCTACCCCCCACGCCCAGGCCCTGGCCCAGAGGCCAGCCAGGAGCTGCAGGTCCCTGGAGGGGGTCTCCTGGGTCCCTCTGGGCTGGGGAGGCAATGGGGGCACGGGGGTGACCTAGGGGGCTCGAGAGAGAGAGGCCTCCACCTGTGAGTGCCAGGGGAGCCCTGTTACCACGCCTTGGGGACAAATCTGAGCCCCTGAGACTCGAGAGAGATGGTGGGCAGAAGGGAGGTCCTGGACGAGCCCGGCTGGGGCAGGGTGGCTGTGGCCACATCCTAGAGCCCTGCTCTGCTGGACCCTGGCGTTGGCCTATTGGCCATACAGAGTCTCAGGCCTACCGGGCTGGAATCGGCGTGTGAACCAGAAATCCAGAGGGCGCAGGTGCCCCAGGGTCCTCTGTGGCCCACGGCACTGATGGAGGACAGGAGGCCAGTGCTTCCCAGGTGACATTCACGGGTTAAGGCTACTGCTGAGGGCAGTAGGGGACCCAGGGTCCTGGGAGCACGGGATTGGCTGTCCAAAGACAGCCTCAGTTTCCCCATCCGTAAAGAGACAGCTGATTTTGACTGCCTTGCCCGCCTCCCCAGCTTCCGGGAGGAAACGCATCTGTCAAAACGTGCTTGGGGAGGAGTTCCGTCCTCGTGGGGGGGCCAGGTAGCATTGTGTGTTCAGCCTGGAGTGTCTTGATTTTTTTCCGTGTTGAATGGAGTGAGCATTAGACTTTCTGTTTCTGGAGACCCCAGAGAGCCGGAGGTTGGGATTCTGGGATGTGTGACTTTCAGCGGGAGGCTTAGCCTCTCTGAACCGCCTTGCCTCAGGTCAGGGCTGGTAACAGCATGCCCAGGGCAGTTTGGGGCGCACAGTGCAGGACCCTTGCAGGGGCTCAGTTCACAGAGCTCGGGGTGGCAGAGCTCCCCACCTCCGGCCCCGGCTCTGGAAGCTTCACCTCCTGGAGGAGCTGGGAGGCTGCCCCCCACCAGCGCCCTCCCGAAGTGCCCGAGGCAGGCCGGGGAGGACAAGAATAGTTCCCTGCTCTGACACCTTGTGCTGGCAGCAGATAGGGAAAGCCAGCGGTGCTGTCACCCAGCGCCACGGCCCCCGGGGACAGGTCCTTGGTGCTGCCTGTTCTGATGGAGCAGGTTTGGGTCCAGACACCCAGAGGCCTCCCCACCCTCCCCAGGCCCTGTGCCTTCTGTTCCCCAACCCTGGCTTTTTGGTGTTTTTTTTTTTTTTTTCTTTTGAGACAAAGTCTCACTCTGTGGTTCAGGTTGGCCTTGAACTCGCTGAGATCCTCCTGCCTCATCCTCCCAAGTGCTGGGATGACAGGTGTGCACTGCCATGCCGGGCATCCCAGCCCTGTTTTAAATACATGTCCTTTTGCTCCTTTCCCCACATGTGGTCAGAAGTTGCCTCCTCCAGGCCCACAGTGGGCGGGGCAGGCGATGGCTGGACCCAGAGATGGGTGGGACCCTGGGCCATGCTTTCGGGGAGGGGCGGGCGCACACCCTGCCCCTTTGGAGCTGTGGACCCCGCAGATACTGTTTCTCTAACAGCAGGGCTGGAGCAGTCAGGACGAGGACCAAGAGGGGCAGGGGAGCAGAGGGACAGAGGTGGGGCACAGGCTCGGGCTGGTCTGAGTGGCTCCTGCCTCACTTCCATCCTCGGTGTCCCCAGCACACACCCTGGGCACTCGGCTGCTGGACCGTGGCCGGCAGGAGCCCCTGTGGCCCCCGCAGATGCTGCACCCCTTGCCGGAGGGGCCCAGCCGACCAGGGAAGTGAGAGGCCACAGGAAGCTCGCGCGTGGGCGCGTAAGAGCCGAGGCGCTGCTGGGCGGTGGCAAATTTGCTCAAATACGTGAAAATGTGTTGCTGGTTCCCCAGCAAGTGCCAGGTGCCAGCTGCCAGCAGGGGCAGTGGGCGGGGCAGCATGGATTGGGCACAGGGTGGGGACTTGGGGCTTACAGACCCCCACAGAGGGAGGAGGCCGTGATCCCCTGGCCTCAGCAGTGGTGGGGTTCAGTCAGAGTTCCTGGGTAGCTGCTGGATACCATCCGGGGTTTGGGGGGAGTTCAGATCGGTTGCAGGATTGGTGAGCAGGAAGGACCCCGGGCCTGGCGCACTTTAATGGATTTTCAGTAAGTTTTTAATTGACGTAAAGTTCATCTAACACAAAACTGACTGCTTACAATTTTTAAAACACATTTTTATATCTATGTATGATGCAATGTGCCCTTTTAACTAAAGCATGCAATCCAGTGGCATTTAGTACATTCACAGTGACACAGGGCCACCACCCACGTCCCGTTCCTAGACGTTTCTGCCACCCTCCCCCCCAAGGAAACTGTGTGCTGTTAAGCAGTCATTCAACAAACTTACCTCTCCCACCCCAGCAACCACCAGTCTACTTCCCGTCTGTGTGAATTTACTTACTCTGGGCGTTTTGAATAAATAGAATGGCAGCGTGACCAGCCCAGCGAGTGTGAAGTAGCGTCTCATTACGGTCTTGCCTTGCATGTTGCCTGTTGAGTCTCTGCTCGTGTGTTGATCGGCTGTCTGCCTGCTCTTTGGACACACGGCCAGGTCGTTTGCCCTTGATTTCATCAGGTTGTCTCTCTGGGGCTGAGTTGTACCCGTTCTTACTATATTGTGGATACTAGACCCTCATCGGATACGCATTTGAAGCCGTTTCCTTCCCCCTTTTGACTTTCTGGATGGTTTGCTTGACCGTGTGCTGCTGTTCCTTTGGTTGTTGGTGCCCTGAGTGTCCCGGCTGAGAAACCGTTGCTGGGTCCAAGATCCTGCATTTTTATGCCTCCGTTTTCTTCTAAGATGTCCAGAGCTTGTCCCTCCGACCACGTGGCGCTGCCTTTGCATATGGTGTGAGGTAGGGACTCCTCCATGCAGGCACCGTCCTTCCCAGCATCGCCTCTCATCATTTCCCCCGTTAAATTTTCCTGGCATCGCTGTTGAAAACGAGTCTGCCGAAGACGGTGAGCTCATTTCTGGGCCCTCGAGCCTGGCCCGTTGGAGCGCCGAGCGTTTTGTCGGTATCCCGCACCGAGGAACCTGCCGGTGCCCCATGTGCCCATTTTATAGACGGGGAGACCACCCCAGTACCAAGTGATGGCATGGAGGCTGCAACTTGGGTCCCAGCCGCTTAGCAGCTATGTGGGGGTGAGGCCCGAGGAGGGACGCCCAGCCCCTCGCAGCCACCACCCCTCTGCGCCTCCGTCCTGCAGGCTGGGACGCTGGCGTTGGCTCTTGGAGGAGGGTGACCGGCGGGAGCCTGCGGTTTCTTTCTGGTCTCCAAACGTCTCTCTGGCTGCCGCCCCTTCCCTCTCGCGCACAGCTGGGCTCCAGATTCCGAGTCTGATCCTTGCCACATGGGCAGTGCCGCGCACAGTAGGTGCTAAGTAAATGCCATGATATCCTTGTCTGAGACTAACAGGGCAACTTAGGAGAGTCCAGAGGAACCCCAGGAAAAGCCGGAGGACCCCAGTGTCTGTAAGCTCGTCCCAACGGGTCAGACTGCTCAGGAGGGGACGTGGCCTCCAGGGCCCTCTGACCCCACCCCCAGGAAGCCCTGGGATCTGGGAGCACAGTATAAACCCACTAGGGGGCCCAAGCCCCTCACTTCCCATCTGGGAAACTGAGGCCAGGAAGAGGGCAGCGACTTCCTTCCAGTGCCAGGGAGGGGCAGAAGACTGGGAGGCCCCAGCACAGGCTGTGGGCTCCCCGACGTGGGACGGGGGCGGGGACAGGAACGCTTTCACCTGCATCATCCATCCATCCAGTGGTGCCTGGCTTCACCCTCCTGTGTGGACTTCATTGGGGGACAGGGATGCGAGTCTGGAGGTCACCTGTAGCCACCTGGGTGCCACCTCTGTCCCCAGAGTCTCTCAGTTGTGGCTCTCACAGGTCCAAGTGGACAATGAGTCCCTTCTGTCCACCATAGCATTTCCTGCAGTTGGTGGCACCAGGTGTCCTGTGACGGCTGACATGGCTGGGCGTGAGCCAGGCGAGGGTGGTGGCCCGAGCATCCCTGACCTCTGTGGAGTCAGCATGGGCGTGTGTGGCTGTGTCTTTCTCCCGGCAGGGCTGGGGCCGGTGACCCCAAAGTGCAGGGGAGGCGTGGGAGGCTCACAGAGGGGCACAGTCCTGCTCCGGGTTACGGGCCCCAAATCCTGTTTGGCTTAAGTCCTGGGGGGCCTTCAGACCTCCCGGCCCCTCTGCATCTCTCTTCCACCGCCCAGGCTGTTTGTCCACTTGATTCCAAGCACTGGCTGGGGACATAAAGATAATGAACGGTGACAGCTGGGCCACCGAAGGGCCCGCTGTGCCCAGTGGATTCGGGGACGCCTGCAGGAAGGGGCAGGGGCTGTGGGGGGACTGAAGACTCTCAGCATGTCCCCTCCCTCTGGGGGGATGGGAGTGCCCACAGGTGGGTGGCAGCAGTGGAGAAGCCAGCTGTGCAGAGGGCACCTTGTCGCGGCACCGTCCGGGATCTTTGCCAACAGCTGTTCTGGGGTGGCCCCTGGGGACCTGAGTGAGGCTCCTCCCCAGGGCGCAGGTTTCCTGCCCACAGGATGAGGGGGCAGCATGTTGACCCCAGGGTCCCCTGCATTTCTGGCTTGTGAGAGGGGAGGGAAATCCAAGAAGAAGCCAGGTCCTTCCAGGCCCCCAAAGGCACAAAGAAGACAGAGCAGGAGACCAACTTGTATCTCAGCGGCAAAACCCCAGTGCGGGTGTCCAGGTTTTCAGGGTCACAGTGCTCTTCCGAGCGCCATGCCCATGTGTGCAAACACGCATGCACACGCATGCACACAGCTTTCTTGGGAACTTCCCATACAAGCCTGGGTCTACCCAGGATCTCAGCGCCTGGCCATCCAGCCCAAGACAGTCCTGCCCGGCCCAGGGGAATCTTAGCTGCAGTGAAATGCTGTTTTCTCCCCCTCTTTTTTCTTCCTCTTCCTCTTCCTTCTCTTCTTTTTCTTCTGCTTCTTCTTGGTTTTGTGAGATGGGGGTCTCACTATGCAGCCCAGGCTGGCCTTGGATTTGTGGTGATCCTCCTGCCTCAGCCTCCCCGAGTGCTGGAACGTCAGGCACACTTCACCCACCCAGCTGGGATTGTCTTCTTGTTACTGACTGGTCCTCTTCAGGATTTTCTCCCCCTCCTCCAACTCCTCAGAGCAGTAACAACTCACATTTATTTAGTGCCTTACATAGACCAAGCACTTAACCCAAAGCAGCTTCTTTGATCCTTGCAGGAGACTTAAGAGTTTACAGTGATACTCATTTTGCATTTGAGGAATCTCAGATGCAGAGAGTTGGATCCACTTGCCTGAGGTCGCACAGCTTCCAGGGACCTTAGTGTCTTACCTGGGCTGCCTGGACCCAGCATCCAAGCTGCTACCCTGCTGCAGAGCTCATGGGAGTGGCTCATGCAGCTCAGAAAGCATCATGTGTGTGCGTGTGTGAATGCACGCGTGTATGTGTGTGCATTCGTGTGTGCGTGTGTGTGTGTGCATGTGTGTGTGTGTGTGCACAGGCATGGCTGTGGGTGCTGAGGAGCATGCAGTCCTTGTCAGCCCAGGGAGGGAGGAAGGTGACCTCCCCACCCCCTGCCCTTTGAGATGTGACAGAGCCCGCTAATCCGTTTGTTTGATAATTCACTTACTTAGCGTCTGTTTGGCAGCTGGGGAAGGGAGCTAGCTGTGCCTGGAAGGGCCGCTTGTCTTTCTGGGGAGGCTGGGGGATCTTCTCAGAGAGCTTAAAAATACAGGGAACAACAGGGCAGAATCTGAGGGGCTCCAGCCTGGCCACGTCCCAGGACTCCCCACAGTTCCCGGCCCGGGGAGAGCTGGGAGAGTGGGGGGATATGGGGAGCTGGGTACCCTTGCCCCACTGGCCACCCCGGAGGGAAAACCATCTGTCTCAGGTCCCCAAGGCGGCGGCCTGGCCCCTGGCTGCACATAGAAGCTTCTAGGAGAATCCTAATTGCCCCATGCCCGGACCCACCCAAAGGGTCCCGGGTGATCGGGGTCCCTGGGGGTCCATAAGGACGGCTGCCTGTCAGGTTAGGGGGCTCCGATGCGGGGTTCCATGCCTTACTCCTCCCACCCCCTAACCCCTGTGAGGGCCATCTTGAAGGTCCCACCTGGGGGTCAGTGTGACCCAGAGACCAGGGAAGGTGGGGCACAGGCTGAATGTGGGATCCCTGGATCCTGTCACCTCCACCCCGCTCCACCCCAGCCCACCAACAGCTCACCTTGGGGCGCCTGCCCGACAGCAGGGTGCAGTACAGTCCCAGGGGTGAAGTCTCCCCCAGGACGGCCTTGGACCCCATCGAGCCTTGGGTGTCTTGCTGGGTTTTGTGATTCAGAGACAGTGGGGAGAGGATCCCCAGCTTGGCCTGCCTGGGCCCCCCAAAGTGTGCTGACCTTCGGAGCTGCAGGGTCTCTGCTCAGCTGGCTCCCGGTGACCAGGGCCATTGGGGTGGGCCCCGCTTTGCACCCACTGCTGTCTGCAGCCCCATGGCCCTGCCCTGGGCCTGCCCTCTGCTCTGTCCACTCCCTCGGTTGGCCTCCAAGCCCATCTGCCTGTCCCTGAGCCCCACCTGCCTGAGGCCCCTAGCACCCCTTGGGCCAGAGCATCCTCTGTGCCATTCATGAGGACCACTCCTTGAGGATCCCTCTGGTGCTCCTGCATGGGTCACCCCGAAGCGTGGCCAGGAGTGTGACACTCTGGGGGCCCCTGCTCTGTCACTTGGAAGGTGGCGTCTGGCAGGACAGAGGTCACAACCCAGGTGACTTCTTTGGGACCCGCTGTGCTGACCTCCATAACTCCCTGCGTGTCCGAGTCAATGCGAGGCCTCTGGCTGGTTAGCCGGCTGGCTGGGCGCTGGCTTCCTGCTTTGCTGGTCAGTCTGCTTGTGCCCTGGGGTTGCACCTCCGGTGAGCCGCCCTGCCCTTCCCCGTAACCCTCGGCTGCTTCTCTGAGTGACTCTATGAGGAATAAGTGACTGAACAAATCAGCAAAGACGCACCCGGCCCACTGTCACTCCCATCCTCAGCTAGGCGTGCCAGTCGTGCCCAGCTGTGCCCAGACACGGGCCACCCCCAGACCTCCTTCCTCTGCAGTGCTGCCCCCAGCTCCTCAGACAGCAGCGGGAAGGAGCCCTTGAGGGTCTGGGCTTGCGGCCACTCTCACAAGCTGTCCCCTGTGCGGTGGTGCTGGGTCCTCTCCTAAGACCTCTGAGCACGGAGGCCCCGGCAGGGCCCTGCTGGGCAGAGGGGGTCACTGTGCAGGCCATCGGGCACGTGGTGGAGGGGACAGACTTCTAACTGACACCGTCACTGGGGAACACGTGTCCAGTGCTTGCCTGGGCAGTGGGCACAGTGGCCGGGGACATCTGCTCTGAGGAGGGGCTGTCTGAGGGAGGAGGGGTCCTAGCTGGGTGTGGTGGTGCACACCTGTCATCCTAGCACTCGGGAGGCTGAGGCATGAGGCTCTCTGTGGGTTCAAGGCCAGCCTGAACTACATAGATTTGTCTCCAGAAGACAAAAAAAGAGAGCGGAGGTGTCCCCCTGAGAGAGGGGCTGTCCTGAGAGAAGGGAAGAGCAGGCAGCGAGAGGCAGCAAGGCCAGCGGCTGGACAGGGCCAGGCTTGCGTCAGCCAGAAGGGGAAGGACCTGAGGCTCCCAGAGGAGCCCAGGACGCTTGGGGCTGGCCCCAGGCCTTGGGTGCAGGCTGGGCTGGCTGGGGACAGGAGGCTGGAGGGATGGTGGTGGCCCGGCGGTGGGGACAGGGCCACTGTGAGCCCTTGGGGGTGCGCTGCCAAGGCTGCAGCTGGAGCCTCATACCTTGGCGCCCCTCTCCCTGGCTGGGGTCCCCAGCCTCTGCCGGCCCTGTCCAGGCCTGTGCTCCGCTCTCCTGCCCCTCACGCTGGCGATGGGCCGGGGCTGGGGACCCGGGAGCGGGGAGCCGCGCAGGCAGCCCCTCACCCCTGCCCCCGCGCCCCGGCGCTTTCTGCTCCTGATGAAATATTCATGCCGCCAGCGGCCCTGCTCGGGCAGGCGGCCTGCACCGGCTCCGCTTCCAGGCTGCCGGCTTTTAGAGAGCCCGACGGCGGTTCTTCCCGCTAAGCAGTTTCTAGGTCCGAATCGATAACGCACTCCTGGGCGCTGCGCCTCCCACCCCACCTCCTCTGCCTCCCCCGGCTCCCCTCCTCCGTCTCCGCCCCAGCCCTCTTATTCACTCCTTAGGAAAGTGGTAAATAAACGTGTGGAGGTGTCTGGGGTGGCGAGGAGGGAGCGGGAGGCAGGGGCGGGCAGGGAGGGTATGAGCTGCCCGGGGTGCCAGGCTGGGCAGCCTGACCCCCAGAATGGGTTGTGCAGGCAGGAGGGGGAGCGTTTGAGGGTCCTGTGCTCGTGGAGCAAGGGGAGGGCTCAGGCTCACCCTGCCTTCCTCTCTCTAAAGAATTAAAAAAACATTTACAGCAGCACCAGGAAAACAAGACCAAAACAGAAAAAGGAAGGGGCCTGGAACACAAAGCCTGCAGGGCACACGCGGGGCAGGTCCCCAGACTAAGAATGGAGCATTTTGGGCTCTCTGCCTTTTGTGGTGGTGAGCTCCCCGTCGCTGGGGGTATGCAAATGAAGGGGAGCCATCCCCTTCTGAGACGGATGCCCACGCAGGCCTGGGTGGTGGGGTGGTACATCAGCGAGGCATGCACTGCCTGTGGGGCCACCGGGGATTGCTGCCAGGCACGCTTCAGCTGGGAGAGAGTTTCCCATCCCGAGATTCCTGGAAATCTGGCTGTGGGAAGAAGCCACATATGCCCAGGGCAAAGCAGATTTTTTTTTGTTTTTAAGAACACACATTTAAGTTCCTGGAGAGATTAACCCTCATCTCCCCGGGGCCCCAGCAGGACCCCCACCCACCTGCTCTGGGTCCACTGAGGGTTTGCTCCTGGCCCACAGCAAGGCCCACAAAGGGCCCGCCAGTGTGCCCTGCCCCCCGACCGTGTCCTGGGCATCTTGCTGGCATGGCCACCCCCGTCCCCAGCCCCGCCAGAAGGCTTCTCAGGGCGGGGGGAGGGCGTGTTGGGGACACCCTAGAGGCCGGCCTGGGCTCTGGCCAGCCGCAAAGATGTGGCTGTGGACACCCAGTGTTTTCTGTGCCATCTCTGCCTCTGAAGGGCTCTCCGGGTCCTTGCTCGTTTGGAAATGTCCCCCAAATGCCACGTGTGGCCACAGCATGGCTGACTGTGGTGCAGCTCTCTGAAGGTAGCGGTTCTGGAAGGGGTGACCGCAGTGGGGTTGAGATGGGCCTCAGTGTCCCCTCCGTCCCTCGGGGCTCTGGAGCAGAACAGAGATGGCCAGGGATGCCTGCTGAACTGAGCTGCGGCTTCTCAAGGGCAGCTGAGGCAGGACAGTCTCCAGAAGTGACCGTGGCCAGGAGGGAAACTTCCCTGGACAGCACAGTGCAGGTTGCTTTCCGCTGATTCCCTCACGAGCCCAGGGAGGTTACTGTGCTGTGACCCAAGGCTGCTGCTCAAGGGGAATAAGCCAGAGGCGAGAGTTCAGGAGGGACCAGGGTCCATGGGACCACAAGAGAGAGAGAGAGAGGGTGGGGGAGGGAGGGAGAGAGACGGGAGCAGGGGCGGGACTCAGACCCGTGGGGCGCTGGAATCAGCGTCAGCAGCGCTGAATAGAATCCGTTTCCGCCGTGTTAATAATTTATCCCCGCTGCAACTTTTCTTACCAATAAATAGGAAATAATTTGTTAGGGAGAATTCCCTGGGCATGGAGGGGGAGGAGGAGGGGAAGGAGGGGA
>PVLA01012133.1:0-47093 GCA_004027455.1 Hydrochoerus hydrochaeris
GTCCAAATCTCTCTCTCTCTTTTTTTCGCTTTTGGTTTTGAGACAGGGTCTCATCATGTGTTCAAGCTGGCCTTGAACATACTATGTAGCCCAAACAGGCATCAAACTCAAGGTGAGATCTGAGATCCTCCTCCCTCAGTCTCCCAAGTGCTGGGATTACAGGCATGCACCACCATGCCCAGTCAAATCTCTTACATTCAGTGGAACTAATGCATGGCCAGCTTTGAATTCACTGGATCATAGTGAGTGGGACATTTCACTAGATGGATGATGTTTATTCCTCCTATATGCCGGTTTTAGCAAAATGAGAAAAAGTCAAGCACATAATTAATACTTCATGTGACAGCACTGTTTGAGTACCTTGCCATGGTGCTATGCAAGGTGGAGGAGGAACTGTATGTACTTTTCTAAATGCATTTTTTCAGTAATTTATTTTCTTATTGATCCAACAAACCTTACTAAGCACCTAGCAGGGTTCAGGTAAGTGGCTGGCTTTAGCAATATGAACCAGGAACATGGCCTATGCGTCCTTTGCACTAATAATCTAACAGCAAGAGCTTATATCCTAAGGGTGGGGTAAAATATTTTTTAAAGTAAAATCATTTCAATTCAGGGTAAGTGCTATAAAGAATGTAAAGATGGCACAGTGAGAGAAAATAATAAAGAGGCCTTTTTCATCTAGGGGCTCAGAGGTCTTGGAGGGGGTAGTGTTTAATCTGAGACCTGAGGGAGCAGATACAGCAGAACGGGGAAAGCACATTCCCAGAGCTAAAACAGAGCAGGTAAAGGGAGCTCGGCAGTTGGCAGGAACAGAACAAAAATTGTATGGCTGCAGAATGATGGGACAGGTGCTAGAATGACATGAAATGACACTGGAGACAAAGTAAGGGGCTTGTTGAAGCCCACATACACTGTGAGTACACAGTTCGGATTTTTTTTCCCCAAGGGCAATGAAGCCATTGAAATTTTAAGTGTGTAGGAGGGGAGAGAGGATCTGGTTTAATTTTTAAGAGATACCCCAAATGAGATTCTATTTTCCATCTTCAGATTGGCAAATAGAAAATTTTGATAATAAAATGTGCTGTAGAAGTTGAGAGAGAACAGGCTGGCTTTGTAAACAGTTTTATTTCTAAAGTAGGCAATTTGACTAAGATCCATCAAAATTTAAAATGCCTATGTTCTCTGACCTTGGATACCTCTTTAGAAGTTTATTTTACGGATGGATTAATCAGGTGCAAAGTAACCTCATTCGTGAACATTCCCCATTCAAGGACTTTCACTGTATCCTGGACACCAAGTTAGAACCAACCTTGACATCCACCTCTAGAGATATGGGAAATATGTCATGCCATGTTTGAGCAATGGTATGAGCCAGCAGAGAAGGGGGCCTGACAACCCAAGGGGGAGGGACAACTAAAGGCAGGTAGGTGCCTGTACACAGTGTTTAGATGCCAGGCACCTGGAGAAACACACAGGCAACTTAGAAGTACCTGTGGTCCTGGGAGAGTGAGGCCAGGCATGAGAAGACTCTTCCTGTATGCCCTGAGTTCTGCTTCAGAGTCTGTGTTTTTAAAGCAATAAGCAGGTATGAAGCCTTGGAAGTAAATAAATGATGAAAGCATGTAATCAGAAGTCAGATAAACAAGGAAGATAAGAATTAAAAGCAGAGATGCTGATGTTAGAAGCTAATACCTGAGAAGTGTCTGTCAGGACCCACTGGGCCAAGTCCCAAAGAGGGTTGGTGCTGGATTAATTAAGGAGGATCCTGGATCCCTAGAGTCCACAGGATGCAGTCCGGCCTTGGGAACATCTGGCTTAGATTCCTCAGCACTCCCTGGCAGCCTCTCCCCACAGGCCTTCTGGCTTCATCTTTTTCGCTAGGGACTAGCTACATGGTTATCTTGAATATTCATATAGGGCTACATGGTACCCACTGGCTACAGGTGAAGGGGTGTTTTCCTGTCCAGGCCTTGCAGAGGCAAGATGGGAAGATATCCAAGGCCAAGAGGATGGGACCAGAGCATGACCATCTCCACCCACTTTCATACCCAGGCCTGGGCCTTCAGACGGACAGGGTCTCAGCTCCAGTAAACTCTCCAAGTCTGAGGGATAACAAATCAGAAGGGATTCATTCACGTGCTCCCTGGGGTGCAGGATACACCACACTATCTGTTAAACGCACAGAGAAAGTTTCAAGCAGCAAGACTGGAGAACAAGGGTGTGGCTCAGTGGCACAGCACTCATCTAACTAGTCCCTGGTTCAACCCTTAGCCAAGGAAAAGAAAAAAGATCTTGGCTGTATTTCCAAATTACAATGCTTCCGTGTAGCTGTCACGTACCAGGCCCCTGTATGAAGGTCCTAACACTCTAATTGATTCAGTCATCATCACAACCCTGATGTTAAAAACTACTACAAGAAATGTGATTATTATGTACTACATACATGTACCAAAACAATAATAAAAATTGAAATAAAACACTGGGAAAAAAACTTACTACTACTAATCCCATGTTACAAATATGCAAAAGGACACACAAAACTCTGTCACCAGGCCCAAGATCATACGGCTGGTAGATGGCAGCGCTGAGATTTGGACACAGTTGGACTAAATCTCAGCTCTAATGTCATTAGCCTGCCTTCCTACCCCTGTGCCTCATCCTGCCAGACTCCACTTCTTCACCTCCAAGAAGGGCACTGGTGGGTTTAAACTCTCTGGCATAAAACACATTCATTGGAAGAAAGACAGACTCTTTAATAAATGGTGCTGGAAAAACTGGCTCCACACATGCCAAAGATTAAAACTGGACCCCCTTCTTTACCATGCACCAAGCTAAAATCGGAGTAGATCGAAGATCTTAATACTAAAACAGAAACATTAAATCTGCGGAAGATAGAGTATGTAAAACTTTTTTGTGTGTGTCTTTTTGAGACAGGGTCTCACTATGCAAATCAGGCTGGCCTTGAGCTCACTTTGTAGCCCAGTTTGGTCTCAAACTTGCAATGATCCTCCTGCCTCGACCTCCCAAGTGCTGGGATTACAGGTGTGAGCCACCGCACCTGGCCGTACAGTAGGTAAAACTCTTGAAGACATTGATATAGGCAAAGACTTTATGAACAAAACCCTGATTACACAGGAACTGTCACAAAGAATCAACAACTGAGATCATCCTATTGAAAAGCTTTTGCACCAGGCATGGTGGCTCATGCCTGTAATCCCAGCACTTGAGAGGCTGAGGCAGGAGGCTCGTTGTGAGTTCGAGACCAGCCTGGGCTACAAAGTGAGCTCAAGGCCAGCTTGAACTGCATAGTGAGACCTTGTCTCAAAAAGACAAAAAAAGAAAAAAGAAAAGCTTTTGCACAGCAAGAGAAACCACCAATAGAGTAAAGAGATAACCCACATTGTGGAAGAAACTGTTTTCCAGCTGTTCCTCACACAAAGGATTATTATCCAGAACATATAAAGAACTCAAAAAAATCAGTTCTACCATATTTAAAGACCCAATCCAAAGATGGCATCTGAGATGAATACACACTTCTCAGACGAAGAAATACAAACAGCAAATAAATACATAAAACGGGGTTCAACATCCCTAGTCATTTGAGAGATACAAATTAAAACAACACTGAGATTCCACCTCACTCCAAAAAAAAAATGGCTATGATCAAGAAATCAAGCAATAACAAATGGAAGAGGGCTGTTGGGAAAAAGGAACCCTTCTCCACTGTTGGTGGGAGTGCAGACTGGTGCAACCACTGTGGAAGTCAGTGTGGAGATTCCTCAAAAAACTAGGACTAGAGGTCTCATTTAACCCAGCTATTCCTCTTCGGGGTGTCTTCCCAAAAGAATTAAAAACATCACACCACAGTGATATATGTGCACCCATGTTTCTAGCAGCACAATTTGTAATAGCCAGATCTTGGAAACAACCTAAATGCCCATTGACTGAGGAATGGATAAAAAAGACATGGTGTTTTTGTACAATGGAGTAATATCCAGCCATTAAGAAGGACAAACTGGAGACTTTTATAGGTAAATGGATGCTATTTGAGACCATATTCATAAGTGAAATAAATCAGACACACATGTGCAAACATCATGTTGTCTCATTACTGTGAGAAGCTGAAACAACATACATATATGGGGTATGTGTATAAAGATAGTTAAGATATTTATATTACTGCTTTTTCTGAGTTCACTGAGGACAAAGATTTGTGCTGGTATTGTTCAGGTAATTGAATGCAGATGTTTTGTGCTCTGAGTGAATGATTTGGAAATGACAATGTGCAATGTATGTACCACTGTTGCCCCCTGATTGATGTGTTTTTAAATTGTTTTATTGTTTTTTCTTTTTCTCCTTGAAATAAAATGGACTTGGAAAAAAATTAAAAATAAATTCTCTGGCATGCAGGGTAAACTTTTGAGACTATACTACCACTGAGTGTTGAACACACCCTCAGCTATTCACCACAGCCACCAACCTGGTCATGCTCTAGCCAGGATACTGAGATTCAGATGCTTTGAGTCTTTTTTTTTGGTACTGGGGATTGAACTCATGACCTTGCGCTTGCCAGACAGGCACTGAGCTAAATCCCCAGCCCCAGATTGGACTAAATCTTATTGAGGGGGGGATTTACTTTCTCTGTCCTGCTAGATATAAACCAGGAACCTTGTAACCTCGACTGCAAGGGGAAGCGACCTTGGACAGATGGTGAGCCTGGCAGAACCGGGAAGTGGAAGGAACCGGTGTCCTTGAAGTCCCATTGTCAATCTGCCCCTCTTTGCAGTTCCAATAATCAAGCCACTAAATGCCCTTGTTTACACACAGTCAGTGCTTGGCTGACCTCTGACTTTAGCTGCCACTACAGCAGACTCTTACTGACAATACCCAGCTCCCTCTCTCTCTGGCTTTTTGTGTCTGGGAGGTCCAGAAGTTAGGTGAGAAGGGAGCTAATCCCGCAGGAACAACACCAGCTGTTGAGAGACAAGACTTCTGACCAGTGCCTGGGGCTCTGACCCTTGTGTGGTCACTTCTGGGAAGCATTCTGGATATTTCTGAGGTCCAGTAGAATTTAGCTCCTATCACCTGCAGAGGCAACCTCTGTGACACCCACTCCCTACAGCTTCCTGACGTCACCTCCCTCATAAACCTGTACCCACCACTCTCACCTCTGGTTCCAGTCAGTTAGAGGGAAGCTTTTCTGATACTTGCAAGGTCAAGCTCCCCTTCTGGAGACCCCATTCTAGGCACCATTCATGTGACCCCTACACCTCCAAGTTTATGTGGTAGATTTCTTCCTAATGCAGATTTGGCTTGAACATACCACAGCACAAAGCCGTCTGCATCCCAATGTCTCTCTACATGTCCCTGGCTGCAGCAAGCTCCAGTCTGTGTACACCCTGGACTTCTAAGGACCCTGAACCCCTCCGAGGAGTTATAAAGTGGGCTCTGAGAGGTGACCTCTGGCTCTTTGCTCATGCTATCCTCCCCTCCTAGGAACCCTTCTTCTGCCAAATTCTCATCATCTCTTAGTGAGTCTGAAGCAAGTCACCTCTTGTTTCCTGACCTTCTTCCGGGAGGGACGTCAGCCATGCCAGGTCCTCTGCTTCTTAAGAACCGGCTTCAGCCCAATCTTGGACCAAGCATTTTATGTTCAGTACCTCAGCTGATTCTTGTGCGGGGGTGGACAGCTGGGTTACTGACATTCTGTCCATTTGACAGGAAGTGAAACTGAGTCACAGAGTTCTAACATCTTACTCAGATTTCAATCCTCTAAAATGCCAGGTAAAATTCTGAGACTATACTGTCTCTTGGGTTTGACCTTGCTAAATGGACTCAAACAGCAATAATAACTTGACACATGACCCACCCAGGCTGCTTATCTAACTCAGTCTGGCATGCAGCTGAGATGTAATCCAGACCATCAGACTGACCTGAGCAACAAAGGAGTCTTGAAAGGATGCTGGACAACACCAGAATTGGTGAGCATGTTGGAAAAGTAGACCAGACCACGGCTGTCTAGTAAGGTCCCTACTGGGTTACCTGACACAGGACCCTCACGACACTGCTGTGAGCCCACTGCGGGTGAGTCGGGGGAGCTCACCTTTCCCAAGATGACCAATATTCACTGTTGCACAGACACCTCTGGGATCTGGGATGCCTTCCTGCCCTCAGAGGCTCTTGCCTTCCTGTTCTTCAGGCTACTGGCTTCCTGTCACCTGTGTTTGAGTGTAAGTTCTTACCCTAAAGGGATGACACACTGCCTGTACCCTCTAAGCACAAGACAAATGCCCCACATCCAACCGGTCCTCGCCAGAGCAAATGTTTGTTAAATGAGCATGAGATGCAGGGTGAAAAAAGAACCCTACAAAAACCAAGGTTGCAAACTGGCACCTAGAGGTGGGTTTAAGCATTGTATTTAAACATTATTAAGCTCCCCATGGAATAATCTGGATACCTACATTTCCAGGCAAAGGGGGATATAGCAACCCTCACCCTGCAATTCTCATGACCCCCACACAAGTCCCAAGACCTAGCTACTCACATTCACCATGTTGTCAATCTGGTTATTGCCCAGTGACAGCACCTGCAGCTTGACCAGTGCATCCAGAGACTCAATCTTAGAGATCCGGTTGTTGAACAAACTCAAGTCCTGCAGGTCCACCAGGGTGTCCAGTCCCTCGATAACCTTGATGTTGTTGAAGGACAGATCTGGGAAGGGAAGAGTGCTCTGAAGATGTGCTGTCTGGGATAGGGGAGGGACTGTCCTGAAATAAAACCATTAGGGCTACTGTGTACTCAATCATTTAGCGCCAGCTGAGGGGCTAGGAATTGACCTGAGGTTTAATAGCTTGTGTCTTCTCGAAGCCTGGTGAGGATTCTTTCCTGGAGCCTTACATGCCCCCCACTCCCAAGTTCTGCCACTCACTGTCTGACGAGGACATCTCAATGCTGTCAGTGTTGAGATGAAAACACTGACTAGTAGGTCTAAAGCAGTAAGCCCTGGGGTCAGGGGCAGACAGTTACAGGGGTGGCCCCTTCCCTAAGTGTGTGTGTGTGTGTGTGTGTGTGTGTGTG
This sequence comes from Hydrochoerus hydrochaeris, assembly GCA_004027455.1. Taxonomy (NCBI): domain Eukaryota; kingdom Metazoa; phylum Chordata; class Mammalia; order Rodentia; family Hydrochaeridae; genus Hydrochoerus; species Hydrochoerus hydrochaeris. Next base: position 7,078 of record PVLA01012133.1, read on the forward strand.
TGCATGTGTTACCAAGGATTGAATCCAAGACCTTTGCATTGAGCTACAATCCCAGCTCTTTTTTTATTTTGAGAGAGGGTCTTACCAAGTCACTAAGTGGCCCAAGCTGTGATCCTTTTACCTCAGCCCCAGAGTAGTGAGATTTTAAGAATGTACCACCACGTGCAGCTAACATTTGTAGTTATTTTACGTAGACAGCTTTCCATCTGCTTAGCATTTACCTGTTTATCAAGTGCTTACATGCACATCCTCTGACAACAGCCCTGAGAGTGTGGAATCTCTCCCAGATAGATTGATTGGGAAGGAGAAATATTGTTTAGGAGGGACTGATGGACAGAATCAAGTAGATCTGTGGGTGAATGGGCAAACGTTGGGCATGATTGAGATAGCTAGGCCCAGTAGTTCCTGTAAAGGTTTGGCCCTGGCATCATCTGTATGGTCAGAGACACTGCCTTCAGCTCCTTGGAGAGGTGACTCCTAGTAATCCAGACAGATCTCTCAGCTGGATATCAGCATTAGTGGGTGCTGGCACACAGTGATGGGTATCCGGGCTGGACCTAGGCTGAAGACTTGGAAGACATGGCTGTGAAATATTTTCATATCTGTAGCATATGACCTCATCAAACTGGTCAGCCTCTCTGAGCCTCAGTTGGCTGTATATGTGAAATGACAGCATGAAGTTGGTTGCAGGGTTGCTATAGTTGCTAATGATCAGCACAAACACATTTGAGAGTGTTTGACAAACTGGGAAGTGCTCTGATACGCCTGATTGTTCTGGTTAACAGAAAGCAGCCTGGCAGAATGGAGGAAGCATGAACTGTGGAGTTGGCAAGTGCCCTGGCCTTTTAACTGGTTCTTCTATTATGGATTGCAATTGTAACAAACATCAATTTTAATATTGTTGTGGGGCTAAAAAAAGAAAGTGTCCAAAGATCTCTCAGACTTATCCTCTTCTCCCTGTTGGGTGCTCACTGCCCCTCCCTCAACAAATATGAGGGGCTCCTAAGAAAACAGCGGATGGACACAGAGCTTGGCCTTGGCAATACAGGCTAGAGCTCTAGAGTCAGAGCCAGTCTTGGGGTCTGATGTCCCTGCCTCCTCTCTGTGACCTAGGTTTTCTCAGTTCTATGATGGGGCTCCTGTGAGGACAGAAAGGCCTACTACGGAAAACATGCAGATCCACACTTAGTACGTGTTTGTGTGTTCAATGTACACAGCTTCTGCTGTGGCCACTGTTGGTTTGTCTGGGCAACGCTGGGTAACAGTTATCTGTCCACCTGTGTCTAGATTTCATACCAGTTCACAAACTGCTCCTTGTGCCCCAGGCTGAGGGGATGGGCAGGTAGAAGCAGAACGTGCTGTCCTGAGGTCCAAACACATCTTCATTGTGCTTTGGCCACCATAAGCTTCAGGCTTTTTAAGAAATAAGCAGCATTTTTTTTCCCTCCTGGAAGACAGAGCTTCTGCTGTGCCTGGGCTAATAACAGGCCTGCAGCTAAGTGTCACACATGATTTCTGTCTCTTGGGGAGGCAACAACCTTGGCAGGGTGTCACCTTGGATTAGGGTGGACACACACAGAGCCCAGGCCTTACCCAGCCAGACCAGGCGTGTGAGGCTCTCCAGGCCCTCAATCCTCTCGATGATGTTGTTGTCCAGTTGCAGCTTCTGCAGCTTCTCGAACTGCCAGAGGTTGTCTATGCGGAGGATGTCTGTAACAGCCCAGGGGTCAGGGTCAGGTCAGGGGACCAAGATGGGTTAGGGTTAGAGAGAGAAAGACTCTGTCACTCCCCTACCCTGCCCCGGAGTATATGGGTTGTATGAGCATTGACAAGCATTGTGTTGCGATTAGTGTATAGTGTCAGTGGGGATCAGTTGCTATCACCCAGAGCTACAGGAGGACTTAGGGGGTCTACTGGCAGAAAGGCGGTGCGCTGGACCTGTCCAGGGTAGGAGACTCACTCACATTGCCTCTGGTGTGAAGGTGAGTGCTCCCTGGGAGGCTGGCCCACCTTGGGAAATAGGCTACTGGAAGGGGCTGGCCTAGAGCTGAAGCATGCAGCTCTGCTGGTAGGAGGTTTAATCAACTAGTTCAGTCTTTTGGAAGGTCATTTGGCCACATTTACTGAAATAGTTAATGTCTGTGGCCTCTGATCTGTAGTTTTCTATCTAGTAGCTCATGAAGGGAAGAAAAATGGGGTATCCATAGCTGTGCACAGAGAGGGGATGGGATAAATCAATATAGAACAGAGCAGCAGGTTCTGTACATCATAGAGATGACAGGAACCCAACCCCTAAGGCTCATGCACCCAAGATGCACAGCAACCCAATCTCTTTGCTCATCAGCCAGCCAGAATTAGGCTTTTATAACTGGTAGCCAAGAGAGCACTGAGTAACACACAAGCATAAATAAATTGACACCATTAGGGTAAAATTCTAAAAGCTAACGCTGTGCCCCAGACTTTCCCAGAAATCACATAGAGCTCTATTGTTTAGATGCCCATTTTTCTGTACTTCCTTTTATAGTGATTTCCAAAACTTAGAAAATTACAATGTTTATTTAAAGGTGTGGAATAATAGAGACATGAAGGGGTTTTTAAAAAAGTATCATTGAGAGGGCTGAGGGTGTAGCTCAGGGATGGGAAACTTGCCTAGTAGTGTGAGAGGTCCTGGTTTCATACCCAGTACCACCAAAAGATTAAAAAAACAAAAAACAAAGAACAAGGATCATCAAGCACACATTTGGGGTGGTAGCTTCAACATTCATGCAGAGAGGCTAGTGAGGTTGTGAAACTACTGAGGTTGTGAAAATTCAGGTGGGGAAAGGTACCATTTCCAGCCCTGTCCCTGTGCCTGAGTTCTCTAACCTAGGGCACCGAGATTCTGCTGCCCTTGGCCTGGAGCCGGATGGTTCCCCCTTCCCCTGTGGGTCCCCAGGGCCGGGTAGCACTGGAACCTGTTCCCTAGTTCCTTGATTGTGGCCCAATGTCCCAGACTGATACTTTTCTCCACTCCCCTCCCTACTTCTTGGCAGAGCCCAGGCTGGCTGCAGACTCCCAGGTACCTCCCACGCTTCGCCGGACTTTCTAGACACCTGCCATGGCCCCGATCTCTGACTGACAGCACTCTGTCTCTGCTCTGCCCCTGGCTGTGGCCATTCCCTGAATTCTCCTTGTAGCTCCTACATACCCGGTGCTCTGCCACATACACCTACATGCCAGCTCTCCCCAAGGCACCAGCAGTTCATGTGGAAAAGTCAAACAGCACAACAAACCAGGAAGTACTTGGCAGTTAGCTCCAAGTGAGTTACCAGCATGGCAGCACTGACACCAAATCTGCTTCTGGCCAGCATCTTGGCCCAGCCAATGTTGTCATTTGCTGGAACATAACAGCAGCCATTTCACTAGGTTCCTGCTTTAGTCCTGGCCCTATAGCTAGTGGTGTCTGTGAAAACTCAGGTCCCATCCTTACCTGCTTCTGCTCAGGGCCTTCCCAGCCTCCCACCTCATTCATGTAAGACGCGAACACCTTCCACAGGCCCCGAGGTAGACACCAGCTGACTACAATCAGACTTCTCTGACCTATCTCCGCAGTGGCTTCCACAACAGGCCTCCTCGGGCTAGCTCTGGCCTGCCTCAGGACCTTTGTTCTGGCTATTAATGCTGCCTCACACACTTTCCAAGTGTATCTCCATGTGACACCCTCCCTCACCTCCTCCAAGTCTTTGCTTGATTGTTACCCTCTTGGTGAGGGTTCTGGGCACTATAGAAAACAATTCACCCCACTCTGGTTTATTTTTGGCTGGATGCCTAGCCAATCAAGGGCCCAAGACAAAGCAGGAATGTGAGTCCCACTGGGTCGGTCACTGTGCACTGGCCTTACTTGCACAGTACACAGGGGCATTAGGCATCTTTTCCCCTATAGCTTGCTGGCCTCACACCATGAGGCAGGTAATATACAAATGTTATCATTTGTCCTCCTAACCAGTGGTTGAGGCAGAGACTGAGGTATCTCCTTTCATAGCTATGTTTCCCCCAAAACAGGACCTAACAGGAAAACTAGACATTAGAAATGCCAGATCCTTGCCTTACCTGCCATTACAGAGTAGTCTCCAAGCAAGACAATAAGATATAACCTTCTGCAAGATACTGCCTATCATCATGGTAATGGCCAGTACTTATTTTCCGGTTAGGTCTTCTTTTGGGGAAACATGGTAGATGGGGTTAGTGAGGCAGTAAGGTTCTGCCTGGTCCCCAGGCATGTCTTCCCACGGGGACATGTCTTGCCATTCCTGAGTGCCTCCCCCAACTCTTTGTTCTACTTCAGTATTGGCTATGTGGGGCTTCCTATGTCCTAGGTTTGCCAGGGACTCCTACTCTAAAGGCAGTACCATGGAATTATACGATGGAAACAGCATGGTCTGGTGAGTTTACTTAGAGTTGGAGAGGGACAACTATTTTTTTTTTTCTGTTCTCATTCAGAATCAAAAGTGTTGTGGACAAATGTCAGCAACACTTAAGTATGAGGCTTTAAAAACTTTCAGATGCTTTTGTGCCTTACAGACCAAGGATCCTCATGTCGATGGAAGTCTCTAGACCACAGACTTTGCGCAGAATTCTGGGGCTTGAAGGGGGCACAGAGAAAGCCAGGGTACCTGGCTGGGGCCCCCTTCCCACCCCAGGCCACTGCCGGCAAGGATACGTACTCTGAAAGTCGAGCTGCAAAGACAGGACATCTTTGAAGAGGATGCCTTCCTGCTTGGCCAACTGCTCGGCCTCCTCCTGGGGACCCTGCTCCCTTACTGCCAGTCTGAGCATGTTGTCATCCATCACTCTCGGCTCCACTGAGTCATAGATCCGGTTCATCTTACCTAGAAAATCACATTTCTCTCTTATAGCTGTCTGGTTCTTGGTTTCAGGACAAACTCTGGCTGAGGTCTCTACTTAAGGGTCATGGACCAGTGTCGTGGTCACGGTCACCTGAGTGGTGTTCATTCCTCACCCTCAGCATGCTGAACCTCGGAGTTAATAAATTTGCATCAAGGCTGGTCTGGGGCTTCCCAGTGACCACTGAGGGCCTTTCCATAGAAGTTCACTGCTTCACCCAACAACTGCAGCAGGGGTCCCCACTGGGCCCACTGTACTAGTGTCCATGCTGGGTCTCCTTTGGGTCTCAGCGCTCCTGAAGTTTGTGACCTGGTGTGAGGTCTCTGTGTTCCCATCTTCATGTACATTGTGAAGGTTACCAACAACTGACCATGCCCTCGGCAGGTCCAGTCAGGTGCACCAGATTGTGGTCCTCTTCTGAGAGCACCTCACTCCTGCAGGCAGTCATGTGTGCGCTGCCCCCTCGAACAAGCAGCCCCCAGTGTACAGATGGGCACTGACCCAAGCTGGCCATTCATGCTGTCCCTCTGAGTAGTAGGAACTTGGGCCCATGGAATGAGAATGGCCATCAGAGTTGATGGCTTGACTGGGAAGAAAACAGAGGTATGAGCTAGCCAGATGGTTAAGCAGAGAGAGCAAGAGGGTGATTCAGGAGATGTACAGAGAGAAGATCCAGAAAAGAAAGACAAAGGCAGACAGTCAGAGACAGAGGCTGCCTTCTTTTTGCTGGCTTTGTATCCCTAAGGTCCCTAAATCTAGTCCTCATCTAAGTTTCTGTGTCCCCTTATATGAGTGTTGTCTGATTTATCACATTAGTTCCTCTTTAATTTAAACTAATTATGGTAAGTTTCCATTGCTAAGGGTCCAAAGGGATTCAGATGAGACACTTCATGCAAAGGGGATAATCTGTGGATTCCATCAGTCACATTGTGAGGCTGAACCTGGACTGTTATCCCTGACTGGACAGGCTGCAGCCCTGGGAAGCTGGGCATTCCAACATCATTCTCATCATCACAACCCTATTGTTGAGAACATCCAGATAGTTGGACCCTATAGGATGCCATGTTCTCGATCTGCTGGGATTCTGCCCCTCAAGGCCTCTGGAAGTTCAGTCCTCCATTCTGATTCTACCTGTTTCTTACCTTTCTTCTGGCCTCACCTCCCACCTTTGGCCACAGGTCTACCCAGCAGTCAGGTATCCCTGGATCTTCTCTCCTTTTCATTGTGGTACCAGGCAGATCCTGCCCGCTACCTTCCATGCCACCGAGCACTTGCAGAGACTCCTGGTGTTGGGATAATGATGCCTACCAGGAATGGAGGTTGGCCTGCACAGTCATTCATCTGGCCTTAGAGACTTCTAAGACCACCCTCCTCCTTCCTCCCCACTGTCCACCTGAGTGCAGCTTCTCCAAATACCATGCTCCATCCCTCAGCTGTACCTGATCAAATGTCCCAATGCTTTTCACTCTTGTGCATCCTTCCTTTTTGCCCCCAGATGGCTCTATCTCTCTGTTACCTCTGTCCCCTCTCCATATGGGCCTTCCATCCTTTAAGACCTGGGCCACCTTTTTCTCCCTCACTCCACACTAGCTCTATCTCCTTAGGATGACTGATTCAGTCCCCAAAGACAATTCCAGCCCTCACCAGTTCCTATTCTTCTAAAATGATTTTCCCTAAGGTTTCCCATAATTTGCTACCAACTTACCTCTGGGGGAATTTTTTTTGGGGGGGGGGGACCGGGGCTCTAACTCAGAACCTTGCGCTTGCCAGGCAGGCACTTAGGCCGCTGAGCTAAATCCATAGTCCCCCTGGGGGAATTTTAATATGTTTTATGTGGCAGACATTATCTGCAAAGAATTATCTGAATAGTAGGACATTATCTGAGTAGTAGGAACTTGGTTTTTTTTTAAGGTACTATACTTTCAGAAATTACTCTTAATTCTGATTTCAAAATTTTGACTTCTCATCCTTCCCACTTTATGCAGTCTTAGTACCTGTGACAGATCAAGCTTGCATTCAGTCAAGCCACGAAAATGCTATGCAATGTGAGACTGTTGTCAGATACATCTGTTAAGTATACCAGAACAGGATTCTGATTGTCTTTTTGAGACAGGGTCTCACTATGCAGTTCAGGCTGAACTTGGGCTCACTTTGTAGCCCAGGCTGGTCTCAAACTTGCAATGATCCACCTGCCTCAGCCTCCCAAGTGCTGGGATTACAGGAGTGTGTCACTACACCCAGCAGGATTCTGATTCTAACTGTGTACCTTTTGGCAACTTATTACACTTGTCTAAACCTTTGCTTTCCCATCTGTAGAAGTTTAAAATTCTTCTCTTATATTTTTATAAGATCACATAGTTACTTCACACATGTGTACTGAATATTATGTGCCATGAATAACAAGTAAGTATCTTATTTCTGTTTCAGACATGAATCAAACAATCAAACAAATATTTAGTTATAAACCAGGACATGTTTGTAAATGAGGAGAACTATGAAAGCATATGTTAAAGTACCTGGCCTGGCCAGAGAAGACAGGGCTGAGATCTGAAGTATAAAAAGGAAAGAACAGAGAGGAAACTGCATGATGAGGACCCTGAGGGCATAGTCCACTTTGGCCTAGAAATGGGAAGGCATTGTCCATTTGGGCCTAAGTGATGTAAGCTTGGAGTTACAGAGATTGTGTTATTATCCTAGTATCCCTGGGATCCTGTAGGATTTAATAAGACGGTAAAATGATCAGATTTCAAATGTTAAAGAGCTCATTCTAGCTGTAGTACTGAGAATTGCAAGAGGATGAGGCAGGCCAGAGATGACAAAAGGTAGAGGTAAGATATGGATTTTGAAACATCTCTAGGAATTTACTTTATATGTAGGACCAATCATTTCAATTTCCATAAAGCAAAACAGAAGCTAGTTAGAAAGGTTAGTTACCACAGCCAAATTTACACACCTACTATATGGCAGAACTTTTCCTAATCATGACTCCACCCAGGATACTAGGAACAACCATTGTCACAGCTCATAATGTTGCTTATGCTGCTCTGGATCAGGGACAAAGCCTTAACAGTCTTTCTCCATGGGACTTTATTAGAAGTTTACCACCTAACTTGGTCCCCATTGATTTGCCTGATGACAGCACTGTTAGTGAAGATTAGAGGCAGGAGATGGGGAAGCAGCAGAGAATTTTACATACCTATCAGTCAAGTATCCTCCTCACAGAGAACAGATCTGTATTTCCCTGGGAAACAAACACATGGTTAATTGGATCTGAAAAATACAGACCTACTGGCCATAAAGTAAGAAGAAAAACCAACCACTTACAGTGTATGTATTGTGCCCTCAGTGCACATGAATTATTCAATTACACATTAGCCATCGAAGCTGGTTATGGTTTATATCTAAAATGTCCTCTAAAGGTCTTACATGTCTGGAAGGTGACCAGATCATGAGGGCACTATACTCATTAGCTGAGTGTGCTGTTAGGACAGGTCTGGTCAGAGAAGGCAGGTCATTTGGAGTTTGACCCCAGTTTCTCCCCTCTCGGCCTTCCAACCACTAGGATGTGAACAGCTCTCCTACTCCTCGACCTTTTACAATGTCGCTTTTGCCTTGGATCCAGCCACTCATGGGCTGACTCCTCTGAAACTGTAAGCCAAAGTGAACCTCTCCTTCTTTAAATTGGGGTGTTGAGTATTTTAGTTACAAAGAAGAAAGTAACTAGTACAAAGCCATTAAAGAAGGGATTTCTAATTATTTCCCAGATAGGGAAACTGAGACCTCAGGGATGAGAAGGAACTTATCCAAACTCAAACAATGTTACTGACAGAGACAGACATGGAATCCGAGTCACTTTTTACAATGCTGAATGAAATAACGAGAGTTAAGAGGACAATATGAGCGCTAACTTCTAGCGCTTTCAGTGGACAAGGAAACCTATCTTTGTATGAAACGGTTCAGCGACGAGGCTGTGGGGATGGGACTGTAGGAATTCTTTCTGGCCCTCACTTCCTAAAGAAATGCTCTCTTTGCAGTTTTCTCCTACACAGACTGGAGAAGTCCAAAACTGAAGTTCTTGGCTCTCTCAGTACAACTGTAAAGTAGCTGGCTGAGAACCTTTGTGCTCATTTTACACATAAGAAGACCAGGACGGCATCCTCAGACAAAAGGGTCACAGGAAAGAGGTGCTCTCTGTCACTGCAAGTCCCTCCTGGAGCCCCAACTCCCATGTCTCACCTTCTCAAGTACTGGGAACAGGACTGATTCTTAGCAGCAAACAGGTCTCTCTGTTGCTGGGGAACCAAGTGCCGCCACTCGGTTGCTAAGGGGAAGTCTGGAGATAGACATCCTGGGTGAAAGTTGACGGATCACGTGACTATACTTCACCCACCAACCACTGAAAGAGAAAACAAACGTTTCTCCAATCATCACTTTCTATGGGTGGGCAACTTCCTAGGCATGCCTTCTTTTCCGCTCCCCTTTTGAGCGATTGACTCATCTTTTGTCCAATAATAATAAGGTATCTCTTGATTGACTAACATTTAGATGAATCAAAACGCACAGCCTCCCCTCTGAGGCGGGCCAAGGGAGGTGCCCCTACGTCTGATGGGACTCCGCTGACCTAGCTCGCTAGTAGGCCCAATCGGACGTCGCGAGGTGGGTGGGGCTTTGATGAGAGCAGCTCAAAGCCCAATCAGAGAAGAACTGTATAGGCATTGTCCAATAAAGATGCGACCAGGGGGCGGGGTCAGGGGCAAAACGCTCGGCGTTCCAGAGGGTGGAGTGGGGGCAAGTGTCAGTCTGGTCGGAGCGGCGGGGTACAGCAGAGACCGAGGAACAGACAGGGCGTCCTGGCCGCTGCCGTGTGGTCTGCCCAAGATGGAGTTCCTCCTGGGGAACCCGTTTAGCACACCTGTGGGGCAGTGTCTCGGTAAGACCGCTCGTGGGGCAGACGGACGGGTGGGATACAGCGGCGGGTGACCGGGCTGGTGAGGACAGCGCTCTTCTGCCAGACGCCTGTGCCACCTCACAGACGGGCGGGCGGCGGGCATCCTTTTAGTTGAGCCCTGTTGGTGCCGGGCCCACCTCACGTGCGAGCTGGGCCTCTTCCAGGAGCCAGCGCCGCCTCACAGGTGGACTGGGCGTCCTTGTGGAGCCTCTGTGCCACCTCATGGGTGTTGGTGTAGACCTGTGAGGAGGCGCCCCTGAGGCCCAACTTGGACCTGGAGACGTTCGTCAGGGACCGTGTTTCCTGTCTCTGCTAGAGGTGGAGCCAACTGGTGGCCTGCTTAACCCCGGCCTATTGGGAAATGCCACTGCGTGCATCCATATCCAGCCCACAAATCTGCCATTGCCATCCAGACCTAGTTCTTCCAGACCCTTTGTGGGATGTCATCTCCTTCCATAGTTCTCCTTCCTCTTTGGTACCAGCAGCCCTCAGACTGGCTATCCTCCCAGAAAATACCCTCAGCTCCAAGACTTGGTAATTTGAGTTGCAACTCAGCTAGGCTGTAGGAGGGACTGGGGTGGGGGAGGGGTTCTGGAAGGGTGATTATCTTGAGGATAGAGTAGGGTGGAAGTTCTGCAGTGTCTCCCAGGAAAGAAGGGAGGCTGTGATAAGCACACTCTACTGGGATTCAGGAAGCCTGGACTCCAGTAGTAGCTTTACCAGTGACTCTCCCCCAGGACCTTGTGGTTTGAAGTTCTTCTGTTTGTCTCAAGAGGTGTTTTGAAGGTGAGATGTGGTGGTTCCCTTCAAGTTTCATAGTTTTAATATTCTTTGTGGTAGTCTCTGCATATTGACTGTTGTTGCTTCTACTATATTAAATAAGCCAAAGTATCTGGTAGCATCCAGAGTGTGTAAATCCCCTATAGGAACTGTCAGTCCTATTGAGAGACTTTGGGTACCCAGAAAAGGGCACCAGAGATGAGCAGCATCCTAGTGAGAAAAGTCCAAAGCATAGGTGAAGGAATGCCAAAGTGCCCACTGTATGGAGTTTCCTTACTAAAACAGCTCACAGGCTGGGGATGTAATTCAGTGGTAGAGTGCCTGCTTAGCCTTTACCAGCCCCCGAGTGCAGTCCCCAGTACTGCAAATGATGATGATGATAATGCAACTTGCAAAAGATGATAATAATAAAAGTGATAATCAACTTGCCTTTTCACCCAGTTCAGGAGCTTAGGTCAGTCAACCGATCAGTTAAGAATGTTGATTAGTAGTGGGCGTGGGGGTGCATGCCTCTAATCTCAGCACTCAGGAGGATCCTTGCAAGTTTGAGACTATCCTGGGCTACAAAGTGAGCTCAAGGCCAGCCTGAACTGCATAGTGAGACCCTGTCTCAAAAAACAAAAAAAGAAAAAGAAAAAAGAATGTTGATTAGTATCTTTTAATCTGGGCTCCTGCTTAGTCAAAGGACTGGTAAAATGTCTTTTTTATGAACAGGATCCTTTAGTGTCCTTATAGGCCTGGTGGTTTAGGCAGTAGTGATCTCTTTCTTTCTTTTTTTTCTTGTCTTTTTGAGGAAGAGTTTTGTTATGCAGTTCAAGCTGGCTTTGAACTCACTTTTTTGCTTAGGCTGGCCTTGAACTCACAGTAATCCTCCTGCTTCAGCCTTCTGTGTGCTGGGAATTCAGACATTAGTGATTACTTTATTCCCTTCTTTGCTTATAAATTTCCAGCTTAATTTTCAGCCTTTAGTAGGAACTGTATAAAGTCGTTGAGACCACTACTGTTTGCCAGGTGACATTTAAGAATCTCTTTCCTTTCTGGTATAGTGTCTTTTTAAAGGAATCATAAACACTGGGCCTTGAAAGTCTTTTGCCACTTTGTCAACACTTAATCTCCTGCTGTCCACTCACGTATCTTTCTGAAAGAGACTGTTCCCTTCTTTCTCATTTCTTTTCATACTTTCATCTAGTGCTTTCACTGCCACATTATTACCAAAACTTATTTCTCAGTTGGGTATTGAATTCCAGCCAATTAATAGAATCAATAAAATTAGGGAGATTTTTTTTTTCATTTCTGCCTCATTATAAGAAGCCCCGCACCTTTAAAATCCCAAAGGGGTTATTAAGTATAGAATGTAGATGAAGGATAGAAGTTAAGAAAGACTTTCTGTTTTTTCAGTGTTAGCAACTGAACCCGGAACCGTGTGTATGCTAGGTAAGCACACTGTTCCCTTGGTCTAGCAGCATTCCTAGGCCAAGGGAATTTCAGAATGTAAGGAATGTAGGGATATATAGTAAGTGGGAAGAGCATGATACTTTTGTTAGAAAAGTCAGGGTTGAATTTTAACTCTGCCCATTTCTTGGCTGTGTGAGCCCAGATTCCAGAAATTGTATAACACTTTTAAACCTTAGTTTGTGTATCTGGAGGGAGGGAAAGAGAGTGACTGGTTTTCATATTCATGGAGTAGTGTGGTTTAAATGAGACAGCGTCTAAAACATTTTGCCATTTAATATTGTATCTATAACACAGCAGAGGTTCGGTAAACTGTAGTTGTCTCTGTTAACAACAGAATTGGTTGGATTTTCCTTCAGGGTATGATACAATTGGTCAGTTTGTGACTTTCTAAAGGAAAATAACCTTCCAGTGTTTACCATCTTTTATACAAGAAGTTTGACCATGAAGATAATAAAGGATTCCTGTTGCCATGTAGTTGATAGGTCAACTTCAGTCATACAGTTTGGTTCAGGTAAATGGTTAGTGGACAGAATGAGTTTCTAATGTACTGTTGTGACCAAGTATAAAAATGACTTTCATAACATTGAATATTGTTAGTAGCTTTTAAAGTATATGCCAGGAAAGCTAGGCGTGGTGGTGCATGCCTGTAATCCCAGCATTTGGGAGTCTGAAGCAGGATTGCCATGTGTTTGAGGGTAGCCTAGGCTACAATAGTGAGTTTAAGCCTGAACTATATAATGAAACCCTGTCTCAAAAAACTACAACATGGGGCTGGAGATTTAGCTCAGTGGCATAAGTACCTGCCTTGTAAGCGTGTGGTTGGGAGTTCAATCCCTGGTACCAAAAAAACCATAAATAAAACAAAACAGAACAAAAAAACCCCACACCACAACAGTGTGACCAGGCATGTTGACACATGCTTGTAATCCAGCACTTGGGTGGCTGAGGCAGGAAAATCACTGTGAGTTTGAGGCTAGCCCAGGCTACAAAGTAAATTCAGTCCATCCCGAATTACATAGCAAAACCGTGTCTTAAAAAAGAGAACACAACAAACACAAAAAGTATGTGCCTGGAAATGGATAGGATGGAGGGGAATACAGAAATAAAGTAACAGCAAAGCTAATGATTAGAACTGGGAATGGTGGCACATGCCTATAGTCTCGGAATTTGGGAGCATAAGGCAGGAGGATTACTGCAAGTTCAAGGCCAGACTAGTCTACATAGTGAGTTCAAGGCCATCCTGGAATCCACAGTGAGACTCTGTCTCAAAAAAAAAAAATTAATGATAAAAGGCAGCTTTCTAGGTGTGGTGACACACACCTGTAATCCCAGCACTTGGGAGACTGAGGCAGGAGGATTGCCATGAGTTTGAGGTTAGTTTGAACTACACAGACTTTGTCTCAAAAAATATATATAAAAATAAAAACAGCTGTAGCTTCCACAAAACAGTTCTGCAGTCATCATTGGTTTCTTATACCTGTTCTGTAAGTTTTATTGCCCTTCCCACTTTAGAGGTGAAGAAAATGAGGCTCAGAAGAGAAAATAACAGCTCGGCAGATAAGAAAGACACGTATGTCCCTGACTCCAAAGGATTTATGGTTTCAGGAGGGAAAATAGAGATGCATGAAACAAAGATGTATATAGCACAGATTTTCAAAAGAATTCAGAAGAGGCTGGAACGATAGAGACTGGCTCCTCTGAGTCTGAGGGCTGTTCATGAACAATGGGTAGGAATTCTGCAGGCTGATAAAATGATCCCCTGGGCCTAGGGACAACTAAATGAGATGGGCAGTGGGGAGTGGGTACAGGCGCATCTAATCACAGTCTCAGAGAAGCCTCAACTTTTAGTCTCTGTGGACCTAATTTTCCTCACTCATAAAATAATACCTCTGATCAGGTATATGGAGTTTGTACCTCAATGATTCAGATCATACAGTTCAGAGGGCATGTGTATGTACCTTTTGTGTACCAGGACTGTTTTGGTCTCTGAAGATATAAATATTAAAAAGCTGCTCTAAAAGAACCATCAGGAAAGTTACCACAGTCACTACCGTGCCTTGTGTTGGAGTAGTTGGTGGAGTGTTTTTTATTACCCTGTCTCATATCTGCCTCACATGACATTCTAACCTGGTCCTGTTTAGTTGAACACTTAGCCTAGACCACAGGTCATCATAATTATTTCTGCATTTCTTTTTCTCAGTGCTGATGATTGAATCCAGAACCCTGTGAACCTAGGACCTTGTGCCACAGCCCAAGCATTTTGCACATTGCTTGTGTTCTCTCTGTCTTCTGAAAGATGGTTTCTGAATAGAATACATGGCTCAGAGAGTGAACAAATGTCTTACTTTTTTCTCATTGCTGAGATAAAATACCCAACACCCAAAATTAAAGGGGGAAAATTTATTATCTTACAGTTTATAGACATTTTAGTCCATAATTTGCTGGTTCCAAGGCAAGGTGGCACATGGCAGAAGACAACAGTTCATGGTAGTGCTTCGAAGGCAGAAAAAGCAACAAGGGAGGAGGAGGAGCAAGCCTCTTTCTGTCCCTTATGTTGTATATAGGCTCCCTGCTCTAGGGCAGATTTAGCACTCACAACCATAACTGAATCAGTTGCAAACTCTAGATTCAACCACCTCTAAAAAACCTGTCCCCCCATGACTGCATGAGGCTTTAAGGAGACATCTAGATAGAAACCATAACAACAAGGAATGGTATAAGATGTTGAGTATGGAGGAAGAAAAAGTATTTTTTAACTTCTATTTCTTGATTTTTCTCTTCTGAAATAAGTTTCAAAGTGTTGCTACTTAATTTCCCCCTTTCACCACCACAGAGAGCTGGATGTGGTATATGAGGAGTTCCCCAAGTCAGGTTCAGGTTGCTCTGAGATACCTGCCATTTTCCTTCTGTGTGTTGGGAAACAAGTTTTCAGATATTCCTTTTCAAAGAGAAAAACTGAGATCCACTTAGATTCAGAGCTTGGTAAGTAATGCTGTCCATATTGGGGTGGGTAATCTCTTCATAATTCTGCTTTAATAAACGTAAGTTGCAGTAATGTGTTGCAACGTTTGTGCTTGTGAGTAGTGTTGGGCTAAACTACTTTATAAATATCCTGAGAATGATGGGTTTTGACCTGTAACGTGGCCATTTGTATCAAGAATAACTAG
Organism: Hydrochoerus hydrochaeris; assembly: GCA_004027455.1. Lineage (NCBI taxonomy): Eukaryota > Metazoa > Chordata > Mammalia > Rodentia > Hydrochaeridae > Hydrochoerus > Hydrochoerus hydrochaeris. The sequence goes on from PVLA01012133.1 coordinate 22,312, forward strand.
TCATCCCTCTGATAGCTATGTCTGCTGTCAATTTGCAAAGCCCTTTGGCCTAAATAATTTTATTTAGTCTTTATAACCTTGTGAGATGCAGGAAGTCAAGTGGGAGGATCTTGTAATTATTTAGCACCTACTATATGTAGACTAAGTGGAATCTCATTTAACCATTACAATGGTTAAAGAAATGCAGGCTCTGAGAAGCTAAGAGATTCATGCATGGTTTATGCCACTTAAGCCCAGAATCCACTCCTGATGCAGTGTTCGCTTGGTGCTTTTGTGTATATTATTTTTTGCCTTCAGATCTCCTGATTCAGTTTCACTGGAGTCACCTAGAGGGCTTGTTAAAATAGATGGCTGCCCCCTTACGGTACAGTTTCTAATTAGGTAAGTCTGGGGTGAGGCCTGTGGGTCTCCATTTTTTATGATGCTGGGGTGGAGCCTGGACCTTGTGTAGGCTCAGCACAGACTCACCTCTGAGACCCACCCCTGCCCAACTCTCCACACCTTTAACCAGTCCCTCATTAACACTATTGCTGCTGTCCCTGTCTCTCTCAATTTCTTGCTGTCTCTGTCTCTGTCTCTCTTTGTCTCTGTCTCTGTCTCTTTCTCTCTATGGTACTGGGATTGAACCAGAGAGCAGTAAGTTACATCCCCATCCCTTTAAAAATTTTTTCTGGGCCAGGGATTTAGCTCAGTGGTATAAGTGCCTGTCTGACAAGCACAAGGTCGTGAGTTCTGTCCCTGGTACCAAAAAAAAAAATTTTTTTTTCTGACACTATCTTACTAAGTGGCTAGATCACTTGAGCTGGGCTTGAACTTTCAACTTTTTTTTTTTGTAATAAGAATCAAACTCATGACTTCATGCTTGCCAGGTAGGCATCTTTCAATCTTCTTGCCTCAGCCTCCCAGTGTGCTGGGATTACAGGTGTGCACCACCATGCCCAGCTAAATCTCTTCTTTAAATACTAAGTATAGATTATCTTATGGACAGACTATTAATGGACAGTTTATATATTTTGCTGTCAGTTAATCCTCACAGCAATGGTGTGGGCCAGGCATGGTGGCATACATGTGTAATCCCAGTACTCTGGGAAGCTGAGGCAGGAGGATTGCAAGCTCAAGTCCAGTCTGGGAAATTTAGCAACCTAGTGGGATCCTGTCTCAAAAAATAAATAAATAAATAAATAAATAAATAAATAAATAAATAAAAAGGGGTTGACAATGTAGCTCAATGTAGAGGCCCTGGATTCAGTCTCCAGTATAGAAACAGACAAAACAGTTCCAGTAAGAAGGTACTATTATTGTTTTTGTTTTGCCAATGGGGCTAGTCAGTGAGTATAACCTCAGTACTCCAGAGGCTGAGGCAGGAGGATCACTGAGTTTGAGTCGAGCCTCAGGTACTTAGTGAGTTCAGGGTCAGCCTAACTTATAGAGTAAGACCCTGTCAAACAAGACAAAACAAACAACCCCCCCAAAACAAAACAACAACAACAAAAAACAACTACTCAACAAGAAAGTGCATAACATACCTAGGGTCACACAGTTTACAATTAAGGAGCTAGAGTCTTAATCCAGCATTCTGACTCCAGAATTTGTGCCCTCTTATGCTGTACTGGCCACAGCAGGAGAGAGATAGGAGGACTGCTTTATGGAGAGAGGAGGAACTCAGGAGGACTCTGACATAGGGCTAGGTGGCTGAAGAGCAGGGATCTGATGCATAGGGAGGATTTAGTTCATGTGGAAATGGAAGGAGGGCTCTCTTGATGGAGGTGACAGCTTGAGCAAATGCTGTATGTTGACTGGTAGGTGGGGTGTTAGGATTGGCTTCACTTGCATCATGGAAGGTGAGCTAGCGAAAGGAGGATAAGGCCTGGGTGTAGAGGGTCTGTTTTCTTGATAGGTTGGCCAGCTGGCTTGGACTCTTTTCATTGACTGCCCTGGGAGCCCTGCAAGATTTCTGGGGAGTGGAGTGGCGTAGATATCATTACAGAGGCAGAAGTGTTCACTTTGACAGCCACCGAAACATTTTCTTTTACCATCAAAGTCTTCATTTGTGTAAAACAGGAAGGGGGCTGTCCAACCAGGAAGTTAGCAGTGGATAGTGCTAGTTCCGAGGTCAGAGGAAGGGACATTTCCTATGAGCTTCCAGCAGAGACAGAAAGGTGCCGGTCAATGGATCACTGGGAGGGAGGAAGTCTGGGAGCATTTGTCTTGAATTGTCTGGGCAGATTATAAAACACCAAACCTGGAAAGTCACATTGTAGGGGTCAGCCTGCTCATGTTTTTACTCTGTTTAATGTGCACACAAACAGGAACCGAAGCCAGGCGGCATGGTGGTGTGTACCTGCAATACCTGCTTGAGCAGCTGGAGCAGGAATGTCACAAGAAAACTTCTGAGGCCAGCTTGGGTAACTTACTTGACCCTGTCTCAAAACCAGACCAAAAGAATGAGACCAACAGCAGGAGCTGAGACTTACTGGGCTCTTCTGAAGGTGTTCCACTGCTTTGGGGGAAGGCCGTTTGAGATATTTAAAGTTTTCATGTCGGTGTGCTTTAAAAAAAAAAAAAACCAAAGAACTGAGGAGACTGAAGGAAGAAGGGTGCAAGTGTGAGCCCAGCCTGGGCTACAGGGTGAGTTCAAGGCCAGCCCAGACTGCGCAGTGAGACCCTGCTTCCAAAAAAGACAAAAGTCAGTAAATTATCACACAGGAAACATGGAAAATATAGAAAAGGGCAAAGGAAATCTCTATCACGGACTTTTCTATAAATTTAGTGAGATTCTCTTAAGCAATGGAAGATTTGATATTTTACTCTCCATTTTCTCATGGCTTAGAAATGTAATGTTGTGTAACCACTGTTAACATTTTAAATATAATCTATATTTACTTATTTGTTTATTTATTTTCTGACTTGGGATTATAAGGTGAGGAAATGGGGATATAAATACAGTGCCCAGAGAACCACCAGGTAAGGGACATTTGTCTTGACCTAGCAGATAAATCACTCAGAATTTTTGGGCTAACCTAATAACCTGAAAAGATATAAATAACATTTTTTTTCCTGCTTCTTCAGCTTATTATGGTTAGACAAGAGGCCTTAAAAAAACAGTCTTGGGCTGGGGATTTAGCTCAGTGGCATAAGTGCTTACCCTGCAAGCACAAGGTCATGAGTTCAATCCCTGGCACCAAAAATACAAAACAAAACAAAACAAACAAACAAACAGAAAAACAGTTTTGGGAACTTGGGGTATAGTTTAGCAGTAGAATGCTTACTTCACATGTATGAGGCCTGGGTTTGATCCCCAGTACCTTAAAAAACAAACAAAATAAAAATAAAAACCTCAGAGTTAATGCCTGTGTTAGCGCTCCTTCCAGTGCTGACCTAGAAGAATTTGACTTTTTCCATCCATTCGTCAGGTGTGCTGACCACCAGGCAGCCTTCCTCCTCTACCCTGTTGATGGGGATGACTCTCTTCTTCAGGCTCGGTGCTTTTCCCGTATTCATTTGGCTTTTCCCTTACCTATAAAATAGAGAAGGATATATTTGTCCTCTAGGATTTTGTGAAGAGTAAATGAGATATAATATGTGAACCTAACACAGCATCCTACAGTCAATTATTATATTCAAGTCTACTGGGTCCTGCTGCCGGTTTTTGTTTTCTGTTCTTATTTATCTTGTCATTTGTTGCTTGTCTTATCTTCTGAATAAGACTGGAGACTCCTTCAAGGCAGGATGTGTTCTTTGTTTCTTTATGACCTTCACAGAATATGGTAGAGTGTACTTTGAATAGTTTGTTATTCCGTAGATCGCTTGTCAGTCTTTTGATTAGCACCTTCAAAGCTAAAAGTCTTAGCCTGCGTTTTCTGAAATCTCACCATGTACCAAGTATCTTTTTTCAGTGAAATACACACATTATCTCTTGATTTCTCTGAAACATCAGTATTATCTTCATTTTACAGATGAAGAAATAGAAGCTTAAGTGTTTAAAAAACTTGCCCAAGATTCTGTAGCTTATCCAGACTGCAATCTTACCCCCAGAAGTCTAACTCTGGTATATTTCTTGATCTTAGATTCATTATTCCACAAAGGTACTTGCTTCTATTTGTCCTCCTTTTAAAAATATGGCTAAAATGTATGTAACGAAATTTACTATTTTAACCATTTTTAAGTGTGCAGTTCAGTAGCATCAAGTACATTCACATTGTTGTACAGCCATCACCATGGTTCCCCAGAGGTAATTTAAGTATGCAACACTGAAGTAATATCACTTGGTCTCCTCACCCCCTGGTGACCACCATGCTACTTTCGTCACTATGTATTTAACTATTCTAGCAATATTGTGCACATAGAAATGCAGTGTTTGTCCTTTTGAGTCTGAGTTATTTCACTCAGCATATTGTATTAAAGGTTTATCCGTACGGAAACACGCCAAAACTAACCTCTTTCCTTCTCCTCCCTTTTCTTACCCTTCCCTCCCTCTGTCTTTTCCTCTTTTTTTCCTTCCTCCCTTCTTTCCTCCCTCCCTTCCTTCCTTCCTTTTTCTCTACTCGGCTTAAACCATGCTCATACGAAATATACTCTTTACTGAGCTGCACCTCCAGCCCCCATATTGCCTTCCCTTTAGGGCAGTATAATATTCCATTGTATCCATGTGCCGCTTTGTTATCCATTCATCCACTGATACACATTTTTGTTGCTTCTACTTTTTCTGCTTCAAATATGAGTGAATAAATATCTGTTTAATTCTTTTGGGTGTATACCCAGAAGTAGAATTGCTGAATCATATAGTAATTCTATTTTTAATGTTTTGATGACACACCATACTGTTTTTTCATAGCTGGTACACCATTTGATACTCCCTCTGTTAGTGCCCAAGGGTACCAGTTTTTCCATATCCTCACAAACAATTTTCTTTTTTTTTGTCTTTTTGAGATAGGGTTTTACTATTCAGTTCAGGCTGGCCTTGAACTCATGTCGTAGCCCAGGCTGGTCTCAAACTTGCTATGGTCATCCTGCCTCAGGTTCCCAAGTACTTGGGTTACAGGTGTGCACCACCACCTCTGGCAGCAAAGACTTATTTTGGCTTTTTTTCATCATAGTGCTCATCTTAGTGGGTGTGAAGTAGTGTCTCGTTGTGGCATAGATTTGCATTTCCCTAACAATTGGTACTATGGATCATCTTTTCATGTGCTCATTGACCATTTGGCTTTCTTCTCTGGAGAAGTGTCTTCTCAAGTCCTTGCCTAGTTTTTAAGGGGCTGTTTCATTGTTGTTCATTTTAGGCATTCTCTATATATTCTGGATATTAATCATTATCAACCATATAACTTGCAAATATTTTCTCCCACTCTTTAGGTTGCGTTTTGAAAAATTTTTCAAGGTTATTTGAAATTTATTTCAGGGCTTGAAACACTGGAATGACTGTGTTCAAAACACAAAGATAGTTAAATCATTGTTTTTCTAATACTTCAAAGTTGGAATATATGGGAAAGTTGAGAAAAATAAACCTCTCAATCATAATTCTCCCTCCAGGAGATAATACATTGACTCTGAGGACTGGCAGAAGCTGAGTCCCTTTGGAGCCTTGTTGCTCAAAGGATGTCCCAGGCTGTGTGTTTCTTTTTTATTATGTTGAGAGTATCTTTGGATGCATGGAGTTTTTTTAGTTTTAAGTCCAATTTTATGCCTCTGCTTTAGTTTTATGCTTTTTTTTTTTTTTTTTTTGTCCTGTACTGACTGGAGATTGAACTCAGAGGCCTTCTAACTGAACTAAATCCCCAGACCTTTTTAGAAATTTTTATATTTTGAGAGAGGGTCTTGCTAAGTCAATAAGTTGGCCAGGTTGGACTGACTGTGCCAATGTAGCTCTAGCTCTCTAGGTTCCCAAGATGTGTGATTTGTCAGTGGTAGAGCAGAGACCTGAACACAGGTCAGTACATTCCAGAGTCAGTGCTCTTATTTCCTGAACTGAGGAGATCTGTAATTACTTTTAAGGTTGCATGAATGGATACCTGAATGAATTTGTAGCTGGGCTGAAAATCTGGTAATAGTTATCTTGAATGCCTATCTGCCTTAGTATTACAAATCATTCATGCAGTGTAGTCTTCCTAGTAGAACTCATTGTTTAAGTATTCTCTTCCTCCCAGCAAATTTTTTGAAGGTTTGGTCAAAGAATGTGCTTCTTTCACCTTCACTGAGGCTCTTCTTGGTAAGGATAGGCCTGTGGATTTTACTTTCTGTTTGGATTTACTTGAGAGCTATAGTTTTGGGTGGAAGAAGAGAAGGAATTTAAACAGATGTTAAGTTGTCTAACTGGCCAACTTGCCTTTAGATATTACCAGCTGCTGTTTTAATCATTAATGAAGTGTAAGCCTTGTAGTCTGGGAGGCACGTCAAAAATTCTGTTTCAGCTTTTGGTTTAAAATTAAGTATAATGGAAAGAGACTGATTCTTTCAGCTCAGAGAATTGGATTGTAAGTCTTTGAGAGCTGGGGACAAGAACAGGACCTTGTATTAGGACACTGTTGAGTATTTTTTGGTGCTCCTCAAAGGAGAAACCACATAGAGTTCTGGCATGCTATTAGTCAAAATTGGAAATGAGGTCTGAGAAATGATGTTGCTTGGGATTTGAAAGCTGAGTTTGCTAGTGGCTTTCAGAAAATGAGAATCTCATGTTAACTTTGGAAATTCTTAAACCGGCAATTCAGTGAGTCATAGTACTTCAAATGGGAGGGCCTTAGCTACTTTGTCTTAACCCTTTCTAGGGGAACATGTCCAGAAAGGGTAGGCCTGTGCTGTTTCACCCTCACAGTTCTTCTAAAACCAAGTGCATGTCTGTTGTTTTCCTGACACCAACTGGGTGTCCTATGATTTCATTCAGTTTTGACACTGACTGCCCGACATTGATATAGACCTTTCAGGTTTAGGGTTTATTTCTACAAGATAGCCTCTTTTTATACCCCCATCAAAAGGTGTGTTCCCCTCCCCCCCTACCGGGGATCGAACTCATGACCTCGTGCTTTCCAGGCAGGCACTTATGCCTGCTGAGCTAAATCCCCGGCTGGCCCTCCCCATCAAAAGTTTCTAATTTTCACCTGTACTTTGGAGTGACTGGGCTATAAATCAGGGATTCCTATGATGTTTTTTCCTCCTGCTCCTCTACGTTCTTCCTTTCCTCCCCTTCCTCCTCCTTTGGGTGAGGTGCTAGGCATCAAACCCAGGGTTTCACACTGAGCTGTATTCCCAGCACCCACCCAACCCCTTCTGAGTTGAAATTGAGGTGAACAGTGGCAAAAGGAAGGGAGGTTAGGAAGGGGCTGAGCAGAGGCCAGTCTTTTGTTTTGTTTTGTTTCTTGTCTTTTTGAGACAGGGTCTCACTATACAGCTCAGGTTGGCCTTGAACTCACAAGGATCCTCCTCCTCAGCCTTCCAAGTGCTGGGATTACAGGCATGCATGCACTACCATGTCCAGTGAAATAATCTTTCTTTAAAAAAATTATTTTTATTAGTGTGTGTTTGCAGTGTATAATGATTACATTCATTGTGGGGAGTTGGTACATATATATAGCACATTTTAGTTCTTTTTTACATCCTTTTTCCCTCTCTTCTCTCTTCTTTCCTTCCATATTTTGGTCTTCTTTCTATTTGTAAACCCAGCCCTTTTTAAAAAAAAATTCTTTTGGGGACAAGGGTTTAGCTTAGTGGCACAAGTGCCTGTCTGGCAAGTGCGAGGTCGTGAGTTTAATCCCCAGTACCAAAATAAATAAAATAAATTCAAAAAAAATTTTTTGAGACAGGAGCTGGGTGTGGTGGCACATGCCTGTAATCCCAGCACTTAGGAGGCTGAGGCAGAAGGATCATTGCAAGTTTGAGACCAGCCTGAGCTACAAAGTGAGCTCAAGTCCAGCCTGAACTGCATAGTGAGACCCTGTCTCAAAAGGACAAAAACAAAACAACAAAAATTTTTTTTAGAGATAGGGTCTTTCTAAACTGCAAAGCTGCCTTGGCTGGTCTCAAACTCTCAGTTCTCTTGTCTCAGCCTCCAGGGTGCTGGGATTAGCCCCACCACGTTCTGTTTCTTAAGGTGCCTCTCAAAATTCAAGAAAACACTTTACTCCCACTGACATTATAAAGGGTACAACTCAGGAAGAGCCAGGTGAACACAATGCGTAGAACAGGGTTTGGAAAGCGACACAGAGCTTCCTCCCCTCTGTAGGTCTACCAGCCTGAGTGCTTCCCTATAGTCAGAGCCCTGTCACGTAGGGGTGTGGAGGTTTTGTGACATTGCTGTGATTGACTGTATCACTGACTGTTGCGGGGCATAGCTCAGTGGCATAAATGGCCTGCCTGGCAAGTGCAAGGTCCTGAGTTCAATTCCCTGTACCAAAAACAAACAACAAAGCCTCCCAGGTATCATTGACCACTGGTGAGTCAGCCTCAGCCCCTCCTGTCTCCTCAGGGTAGGCTGGGGCCTTGTCTTTTGGGCCACCAGCCCCATCCTGAAGCTGTCTGTCAACACCCAGTCACCATCTCATTAGCATATAAAAGACACACATTACTCCAGCAGATTCCAAGAATTTTAGGGGCTCTGTCCTAGGAACTTGGGTCAAAGACCAAATCCTATATGTTTTTCCCACCATATTGTCAAGGCCCCACAGTGAGTCTGTCTTCTGACGCCTTTACCTGTGTGTCTTGCTTCTTAGTGCATAGCTTCTTCTCAGTCATTTGGCTGTGTGTAGATGGGCAGAAGGCTCAGCAAGGCAGTAGTTAAGCCCACCATTTAAATGGTGGGCAGGTGGGGCGTGGTGGCTCACACCTGTAATCCCAGCACTCAGGAGGCTGAGGCAGGAGGATCCTTGCGAGTTCGAGTTCGAGGCCAGCCTGGGTTACAAAGTGAGCTCAAGGCCAGCCTGAACTGCATAGCGAGACCCTGTCTCAAAAAGATTAAAAAAAAAAAAAAAAAGTTGTGGGCAGTTGTGGACTCAGCCTCATGAAGGTAAATACTTTTTTGTTGTTAATCTCCTTGTTTGGTAAGGGGGATTATGTAGCTCCAAATTTAATGTTTAAATTAAATTGGTTCATAAAATCACCTTTGGTCTATTTTGCTTGGTTTTTCTGGCACCAGTTTAGAACAGAGAACTGAATCTTAGGCTCGCACTTGGGAAGTCTGGGACAGGTTATTACGGTGCTGCTGATTTGCTGTGTGACTTTAGGTAGGTCATGATCTACCTGTTTAACATTTGTCCAAATTAATTTTTAAAGCCTAGAGCCCCTCTCCCAGTTCAGGCTCATCTTTAGCACACATGCAGAAACAACCACAGATTTGGTTAGTTTTGCCTTTTTTAGAAGTGTGGTTAAGTGCATATAGTATGTGCTATTTTGTGTTGAATCCTAGTGATACTTCAAAGAAGTTTTCTGCTCTCTTCTTGTAGACCTGAATTGATACCTATTTTTTCCACCTGCCGCCTTGAAAGGTTGTGTGGTCTGGGGTCCTGCCAGTTCCCCTGAGCTGTGTTTGTTGGTTGAGAGGTGAGGGCTGTCTGCCCGAGGTCACTACATTGTCTGCAGAGTGTGATGAGAGAGAGAAAAAGAACAGCTTGATTTCCAGATTCTAGGTTGAGTTTGTTTCTATAATTGTTAGTGTCACCATCTTCTCACTTGTCAGCTGGGCAAATCGGATCAACCAGCAGATGAGAGACTAACTCTGACACCCGAAAATGTCATTTGTGACGGCACATTTCTGACAAGATACCCATGAGATGCACTCATTTTAGTTTATAAATATTTTTTTGAACATAAAGGCAGATTGCTCCAGGGGTGAACAATGGCAAAAGGAAGGGAGGTTAGCAAGGGGCTGAGCAGAGAGGCCAGTGAGCCTCATTGTGCCTGGAGCTCTGCTGGGCCTCTCTTGGCTGCAGCCTTACTATCTGTGTTGAGGTTGTTTGTTTTTCATCATAATGTCCGTAGCATTTGTTTCCTCTTCTTGGTTTTCACCTCCTCTAATTTAGTCGAGCCCTAGTCGTGTGTAGGCCTTTGCAGCTACCGCTTACCTCATTATCTTTCTCTTTCTGCACTCTCTGGCCAACTCAAAACTTTGCATAATCTATTAGAAACCTCCTGAGCTCCCTGTCTCCTGAGAATAACCGTCAAATGAAACCTGGTATTCAGGGCTCTCACTGTTGCACTCCTTCCTGCTTCTTCTCTTGCAGACCTTTGCACCGCCCTGCTATTCCTGTTCCCTCCCTGCCTGTACGCAGCATGTTGCTTACCCCGCGTGACGCCTTCTGTTCTCTTGCTCACGGTTTAGATCTGCATATCCTTCAGAACCTAGACTGGGTCTCCACCGCCACGAAAGACAGGAACCCTGGAACTTCAGTGGCATTGATATTTACATATATTTAAAAATTATCTATTTATTTAAATGAAAGGTGGGATAGGATAAGATTTTGAACGGAAAATGAATAATGATAGTGTAGGACTACGATGGGAAGCTGGGTCTGCAGGGAAGCGCATGTTAGAGTCAGAGCTCAGTAGGAAGAGGGGCTGGTTAATGATGGGTGCACTCGCTTGTAAAGATAGGTACTGATTTTGTATTAAGAACTGTACTCTCACTCACCTTCTCTAAAAGAGGAATGTGGCCATCAGTCTTTGGTTCCGACATGGAATTGGAAATGGCCTGCTCCAACTGTCACATGATTTCTAGGTTCCCTGTCTTCTCCACAGGAAATACGTCAGAGAGTAGGAGCAGGGACTTTCCTGAGCACGTATCAGTGAAGAGAGAAATCATGTTTATTCCTCAGAAACACTGAAGTGCTCTGGAGTAAGAAGACATTCTTCTGTAATGATGCTATCAGTAGTACTTTAAGCTCCAGCACACAGATAGCGTCTATGTTTGAAACCAAGTCTGTTTTCCTTGTTTTCTATTTTTTCTCTGGAAATCATAAGGAAGCTAGTCTTTAAAATGAGCCGGAGGGCTGAGGGTGTGACAGCATGTGCTCAGTGGTACAGCATGTGCTTAACAAACAGAAGTCCCTGGGTTTCATCCCCTGCACATATACATTTGTGCACGTGTACACACACACACACACACACACACACACACACGGTGAGTTGGGCATTTTTTTCAGAATCACACAACCAACATCAGAGTGCAGTGAGGCCCACAGTACAGCCTACTTGCTTCACCACCCACCTAGCTTCCTGTGGCATTAGACAGGGGCAGGTCAGCACACACAGGATCAGGTGTGGACTGCTGCCATACCCTATCCATATGCATTGCAATGGGTACAGGTTTCCTTTTAGCTCAGGGCCTGTGTGATGTGCGTGGCTATGTTCCTGTGGTGGCTCTTGTTTGGTTTCTGCCTGGTGAGCCCCTTTAGGGGGATATGATTTTCTGTTCTCCTGGGCTAGGGATCAGAAAGCGACCTGGGACCCACTTACTAGTCTTTTTTTTTTTTTTTGAGACAGGGTCTCACTATATAGTTCAGTAGCTTTGGACTCACTCTGTAGCCCAGGGTGGACTCAAATTTATGGCAGTCCTCCTGCCTCAGCCTCCTGACTGCTGGGATTACAAGTATGCACCACTATGCCCAGCTTCTACCTACTAGTCTTAAGCACCTTTCTGGAAGATTGCTGAAACCAAGCTATTCCTTTCTGATTAATTCACATTATAGGGCACAGAATGATCTTCTGCAGTCTTGTGTTTTTACTGTGGCAAAATATATATATACATATAACATAAAACTTACTATTGTATCCACCCAGTTGTACAGTTTAGTAGCATTAAATATGTTCACACTTAATATACTTTTGCAGTGAACATAACCTTCCATCTCCAGAACCATTTTATCTTCCTAAACTGAAACTCTGTGCCCCCTAGATAGTAACCCTCTGTTCCCTCACTCCACCCCTGTAACCACTGTAGTATAGTCTTTGAATCTGACTGCTCTAGATAAGACTAGAGTAGGACTAGAGGACTCTGTCCTCATATAAATGGAATCATACAATATTTATCTTTTACTGCCTGTCCTATTTCATTTGGCATGTCTTCAAGGTTCATCCATGTTAGAGCATGTGCAGAGTCAATCAGTCAATATCTCTCTCTTTCTCTTCCTCATCTTCCTCCTCTTCTTGTGCTGAGGATCAAACCCAGAGATTCTTGTCTATGCTAGGGTAACCACTACCTCTGAGCTGAATCCCCAGCCAAATCTTTTCTTTCTAAAAGCTGTATAATATTTCATTGACTGCATGTTCCACATTTTGTGTATCCATTCATTCACTGACAAACACTTGGGTAGTTTACAGCTTTGGGATGTTGTCCATAATACTGCTATGAACATGGATATGCAAACATCAGTTTGAGTCCCTACTATCAGAATGGAATTGCTGGGTCATATAGTAATTCCATTTTTAATTTTTAAGGTGCTACTGTAATGTTTTCCACAGCAACTATATTATTTTACCTTCCCACCAGCATACACAAAGGTTCTAATTTGTCCATACCTTCACTGACAACAGTTACCATGTGTTTGTTTGATAGGAACCGTCCTAATGAATGGAGGAGGTGGCTTGCTTTCCTTTGGGGGTTATATTGTGAAGCACCCACTTAGGATCTAAGCTAAGAATGTGTATCTGGAGGAAGACAGAACATCAGGATCATGGGATTTTGTGACATTTCATACTTGTGACATTGATGGTAATGGATGGTTATTATACAAAATTACTTTCTTGGGAGAAATGGTGGCCACCTCGTCTTACAGGTTTAGTGGTAATGACAGAAAGGAGGAATTTGAGGGATCATTTGTGGCTGACAGCAGAAATTATAACTCTCAGTTGAGTTGGTAGCATTATCCTGGCTCTCTGTGACCAGATGTTGATCAAGAGCAGCTTACCTCCCTAGGTCTTCAGTCAGGTGCAGTACGGTACTAGGGAAGGTGCCATGACAGACAGTCCCTCCAGAGCCCTGAGTGCCTCACCTTCTTGGTGCTGAGCATGTGTGAGTGACTGTCACTTCCCTCAGCGAGTTTGCACTGCCAGGGGGACCTACCTAGAGGGTGTCATTTCAATGTCCAGTGTGAGTTCTGTGACAGATTTAGAGACAAGGCCCAGTGGGAGACTCACATGGGAGGAGCTTACTTCTCCCCAGCGGTGGTGGGAGTAGGAAGTTTCTTGAGAGGTACTGCCTGGATCTGATTTTGAAGGATGAGTAGTTGGCTGGAGAGAAAAGGGAATGGGAGGAGGGGGAGGATGCTTTTCAGCCTGTCATTGAGAGGTGTCCCAGGAGATCTGTAGTTTCAAAACCTGGTGGTAGAGAGAAAGAAGAAATGGTCCCTGCCTCAGAGCTCCACCAAAGGGTGAGGATGGGGGTGAAGAGAGGGGGGAGAGCAGTGCATTCAGTACAGCCCACCAGACACCACTGCAGCTCCACCGTGATAGTGAAAGGCTGCCTTGGGAGAGGGGTGCACGCTCTTCCAGCCTTCCTGTTGGGTTGGCAGGAGGAGGGGTACCCTGGGGTGGCTGTGGGGCCTTCCTGCAGCAGGGCCCCATTCCAATATTCTGTAGTCCAGCCCTCCTTGATCCAGAGCATTTCTGGCCTTCTATGCCACCTAGGCATCCCTTGTCTGTCCACAAGTGAATGGGGATAGATGCACAGTCCCATTGTGGTTTAAAAAATCAAGACAGTGTGGAAGTGTTTATTGTAAAAAAAAAAAAAAAAAAATACAAGGCCTCACCCCCAGTAAGTTTCCTAGGGGTTAATACCTGCCATGCTTATGTGATCCTTGTTCCTTAAAGTTTCTCTTCTAAAAATAGGATCTTACATAGGCTTCATTGTACAGCTTACACTTGTCATGTCATTGTGTATTTTGGAGATCTTTGCATGGTATCATAGTTACATCATTTTGCACAGCATTGCATAGAGTGAATATTCAATTTATATAAACTGTTCTCAGAAAAGTTTTTGTATAATCGTCTTCCTTGTGGACATGACTTTTTAAAAATCCCTACAAACAATTCTGTAACAATGCATCTTTTACCCTGTTACATTTCTGTGGTTTAGATTCCTAGGTGAGAAATGCCTGTGTCAGACTATTGGCGCATTTGAGATTTGACAGACGCTGCCAAATTGCTCTCCAAATTAGCCTCTTCCCAGCAGAGCCCCAGGTGCCTGTTTGCTCTGACCCTCATCAGAGCTAGTTATCTTGCTAAGTCCACACATCTGAGGAAGGGGAAGGCATTTGGTTCTTGTTGGTTCCCACTGTCTAACAAAACCTTCTCTAAGACCTGCAGATGAAACTGTTGGCTTTGATTGGCTCCCTTTCTGTTTACCGTATCCCTGTAGAAATGCAGAGGTGCAACTGCCGAGGCTCACTAACCACCTCCCTGTGAAAGGCCAGCCAGGATCTTTGCTTATCTTAAACTGTTTCTTCTTAAAAACCCTTCAGTCTCCATTTTCCATGTGGTTTTCCATGAAGTGTATCAAGTGTGTTGGCTCTTTTCCTGCCCCATCTGTGGAGGAAGCCACATTTCTCTATTTTAGCCCCAGGACAATCTTTTATGCCCTGACTCTAATTCCCAGCATTTTATTGTGATGTGGGAGCCTCAAGAACCAGTGTCTTGCCAGGAATGGTATCACTCACCTGTAGTCCTAGCACTCGGGAGCCTGAGGCAGAAGAATCATTGCAAGTTTGGGACCAGCCTGGGCTGCAAAGTGAGCTGTCTCAAAAAGAAAAAAAGAAAACAAAACAACAACAAACCCAAGAACATGTTACTCCTGTTTGTTGCTAAGAACAGTAGACATCGGCCGTCTTGGACATACTTTAATTAGGGTCAGAAGAAGGGGTAAAATGAGAAACATTTGCGAAGATGGAATCTTAGACTTGGTTCCCTGCCAGAGAGTTCGAAAGAGTTTGGGTGGCTAAGGGGACTGCCTTTATTGAGGGTGCTGGTCATTTCCCTGCAGTACCAAGGCAGTGGATATTAGTGTTTGAGATTTATGGTTGAGGTTGAGTGCCAGAGGCCTCCCAGTGAGTAGATGGTGGAGCCCAAACCCGAACCAGACCAAAGCCACTCCTCTGCTCACTGCATCTCCTGGAGACACATTGCTATGTTTGGACATGGTTTGTGTGTATTCCCAGGAGTTCGTGTGTTGAAATTTGGTGCCTATTGTGAGGTATAAAGAGTATAGAAACAGGGGCTGAGATAGTTGATTACTGGTGACTTTGTAAGAGACGGACAGACCAGAAGGGACACTTATGCTCCATTTCTCTTGCCGTATGACACTCTGTGCTTACTTGGGGTTTCTGCTTACAAAAAGGCCCCAGGCATTATGATGTGTGCCTATCATCCTAGCATTCTTGGGGGCTGAGGCAAGAGTATTGTAAATTCAAGCCCAACCTGTATAACTGAGTGACTCAACAAGACCCTGTTTCAAAATGAAAGATTAAAAAGGGCTGGGGATGTAGTTCAGCATGAAGGTCCAGATTTCAATCTCCAGTACCATGGTGGGTAAGAAGAGAGAAGACCATCACTAGGTCTATTGACCTTGTACCATGAGCCAAAATAAACCTCTTTTCTTTCTAACCCATCCAGGCTGTAGTACTGGTAGCCTCTGTGTTCTCTCTCTGGGATGGTTTCCTCCTTTGCTTCTCACTCACTTGAGGAGAGTCTCCTCCCCCTGCGAGGCAAGACTCAGGTGCCACACTTACTGAGAATGTCCTGTGATCACAGAGCTACCACTCTCCTCCCCATAGTGCCCCAATTACTCCCTGTGAATTTTCTTCAATCCACTGTGGCACATATCAGATTAGACTAGGAGGAGCGGGCTGCTCCTGTGAGACTTGGAGCTGTTGTTAGGGGTATTTTGTAATCTTTATTCTCCTGACCCAGCTGGGGGGCTTGGGGGCTGGGACAGGCTCTTGTCAGCTCAAGCCTCATGATGTACTTTCCCTGCAATGAGACTCCTGCTCAGTGATGTCAGGACTGTGAACTTTAGGGGCTGCTGGGAGCTGGTTTTTCCTGGCAGGAATCCTTAGTTGTTTCCCCACTGTAGAGCACTACCTAGCCCGGGGAAGAGGATTGGAGGACAAAGAGCAGAGTGGCAGGGGCAAGAACAGCTGCCTGGGGTAGAAGGTGCCTGTGTGGAAGATGCCATATGTGAAATGCCTGCACAGGGCTGATGCCAGCACTGGGCCTGGCATGCCCTTGGTTTTGACCTGCATTGGTTTCCTGGCTTTCTGGCTCCAGCTCCTCATTCTCCTGGTCTTTGGGATAATGTCCTCCTCATGTGCCTCCCCAGGCATTGTGACCTCCATTGGGCACTACATTTTGGCTCTGCTCACCACCATGTGAGCAGCTCTGGCCCTGTCCTCTACCTATTTTTGTAGAATCAGTGTGACCAGATCATGTGCTGTGGGAGGGAGCTATGATATTCAGAGCCAGTGGGTGGTAGAGGAAGGGAAGCAAACACTCCCTGGTTCTGTCTCTGGCCTAGGGGTGTCTCTCTGGGTGGGTTCACTTTGCACCAAGGACGTGTGTGGGCTGAAGGCAGAAAGACCTGCTCACAAGACTCTACTCTGGCGCTGCTTTCACTCGGAGAAAGAGGCTCCTTTTTCTGATTCATGCTGCTATGCATGGGCTGGCAGCAACTCTCTATATCTGTCACCTTCCCCAGCTGTGCTGCATACTCCCTCCAAGTTACGGACCGGAACACATTCATCCTGGTGTGGAGAACACCCAGTACTGCAGGTTCCAGGGAAAGGTTGATGAATGAAATTTAGTTCAGTTAGGCTTTGAAAGTAAAACTGGTGGACTGAGGGCACTCACTGCAAGATGAGACAAATACAGTGACATGATACAGTCACTTAATGTCTCTGAGCTTGAGTTTCCTCCATGATAACTAAGGCATCTTTTAGGATTATTTAAAACTTAAATTGGCTAAAATATTTGACTCATTGAATTTTTTTTTTCCTCCCTTAAAAATGTTTCTGAAATGAATGAATTCTGAATTTGGACTGTAACCAGGTATATTCTGGGAAGAGGATGTATTGGTCTTTTAAAAATAGAACAAAGATTTTTTTGTTGTTTAACAGTGTGACCCTTCATGCTACAAAAATAATGAAAAATAAATTACAGCATGTTGTACTTTCTGGAAAGAACAAAAGCTTTGAAATCAGAACTTCACCTTGAGTCCCAGCTGCACTAACTTATTTGAGCCTGAACTTCTTTATCTGTAAAATAGAGGTAAAAAGCTAAGCATGGTGGTACATACCTATAATCCCAGCATTCAGGAGGCTGAAGCAGGGAAATTGCCTTGAGTTCAAGTCCAGCCTGGGCTACATCGTGAGTACAAGGCCATCTTGCATTATATAGTGAGACCCCATCTCAAAAAAACAAAGCAAAACCAAAAGTAGGACTGAAATTCCTATTTTTAAAAAATTGTATTAAATAAGATGTTTACTAGAACTGCCATAACAAAATACCACACGTTGAGTGGCTTTACAGAATTAATTTTTTCACAGTTCTGGAGATTAGAAGTCCAAGGTTAAAGTGTAGGTAGTGTGGGCTTCTTAAGCTTCTCTCCCTGCCTTGTAAATAGTCACCTTCTGGCTGTCTCCTCATGTAGTCATTTCTCTGTGCATGAGATTGAATTAGGGCCCATTCTTACAGCCTTTTTCGAAAAACACTTAACTGTCCTTCTAAAAGGCCTGTCTCCAGTCAAGTGTGGTGGCGTATGCCTGTAATCCCAGCACTTGAGAGGCTGAGGCAGGAGGATTACTATGAGTTTGAGGGCAGTCTGAGCTACACAGCAAGACCTTTTAAAAAGAAAGAGAGAGAGAGAGAGAGTCTGTCTCCAAAAATAGTCAGATTATGAATTATTAGGCATTAGGGGTGTGTCATACGAATTTGCAGGGGGAGAGCATAATTAAACTCATAATCATTTGGAGAAGCGAGAGCTCAGTGGATGGTAGGGAGCTCTTTCTGTTTAAATTTCTGATCTTTTAAGTTCTTTCCTCTTCTTTGTTGAAGATTGTATTTGGTGTGTAGGGTTCTGCTGAGATCAGGTGGTGTTGTTAAGTACTCTCCTAACCCTCACACACTTTTCTGTTAAAATTGGACTATACTATGAGGTGATGTAGAGGATCACCAGGACTGCTTTCCTTGAAAGAAGAGCATTTGTCTCCATTTTTGCTAAACCTGGCCCTTCTTCTGTATATTGCTATACATAGAGCTGGCTAGCGTATTTCTTTATCCCTTCAATTGATTTTAAGCAAAGCGAATGGGTCTTGCCTTGGTAATGATGTGTAGCCATTAAAGTGCTCTGGCAAGCTGATAGGTCAGTGATGCCCTGCCTAAAGCTCCCAACTAGTATGTGTGAGCTAGGGCAAGTGACCCAGCTGTCTGCTGAGACTGAAGTTTGAGAATCTGTGACATCTCAGAGCATGAAGCATAGACACCAAAGCTGAAGTACCAACCCCAAAACACAAGATACTTCCTCAGTCTGTGATGTGCAGATTACCTTTCTGCATTTCTCTCTGCATATTGTAGAGGTGCTATCAGGTCTATTACCTAACCCAGCTCACAGTACTCACATACTTCCTGCCTTTTTCACAGTTACTCATCCCTCTTCACAAATTAATAAAGCGCTGGGTTTGGCCCTCAGTTGAGGATTTTGTTCTAGCTGGATTTAGGACCCCGTGTAGTAGTGGCTTCCTATTACTACAAATATGTGTTTAATCTCTTTATTCTTGCTGTGGATTACTCTGGAAATGGTAGATTGGAATGATGGAAATTCCAATAATTTCCCCATAGGATGACAGATATAAACTCCATGAGACCATGACGAGGTCTGGGAAGGGCTTCCTTTAGAGTGACATTTACAGCAAAGTAGGCCTCCTTTTCCTCTGGACCCACAAATGGGCATGGTAGTAGTACATGCTTGTTATCCCAGCGTTCTTGGAGGCTGGGGCAGGAGGATCACAAGTTAGAGTTTAGCCTGGGCAATTTAGTGACTTAGCATGACTCAAAATTAAAAAATAAGAAAAGAACTAGGGATGTAGCTAAGTGCGAAGGCCCTGGGTTCAATTACCAATATTGCAAACAAAACAAAGCAAACACCAGACCTGACTATAATGTTAGCAAAGGATTTTTGTTTGTTTTGCTTTGCTTTTTTTTAATATAGTGCCAAAAATCAAACCTAGGACCTTATACATAGTAAGCGCACACTTTATATTGATCTGCATCCTTAGCTCCAGGATTGTTTTTAGATGTATAAGAATCAAGATGGGAAAGAAACCTAGAAAAGGGCTAAAAAACATTTTTTTGAGACAAAAATCTCACTGTATAGTCCAGGCTGGCCTTGAACTTACTGTGTACCCTAGGCTGGTCTTGACCTCACAGTGATCACCCTGCTTCAGCTTCCCAAGAGCTGAGATTACAGGTGTATGCTACCACACCTGGTTAAGGGCTAAAAAATTCAAATTGGATGAAAATATGCTGAGTGAGCACCCAGACACAAAAAGCTGTATACTAGTTTATTCCATTTATGTGAAATGTCTGGCATACACAAATCCATATACAGAGAAAGCAGGTTAATTGTTGAAGGTGGCAGAGGAGAGGGGAAATGGAAAATGACTACTGACGGATTCAGTGTTAGTTTGGGGGGCAATGAAAATATTCTGGAATCTGGGACTGGAGGTGTAGTTCAGTAGTAGACCATTTTTCTAGCATGTGCAGTGATGAGTTTGATCCACAATACTGCAAGGATAAGACCTAACAAAATATCCTAAAGTTAGATAGTGATGGTTTCATACTTTGTATACTAAAATCCACTAAATCGTGCATTTCAAAAGGATGGACTTTAAAGTAGGGCATGGCATGGTGCATGCCAGTAATCCTAGCACTTGGGAAGCTGAGGAAGGAGGATTGCTGTGAGTTTGAGGTCAGCCTGGACTACATAGTGAGTTCAGTGCCAGCATGAACTGCATAGTAAGACCCTCTCTCAAGAGAAACAAGCAAGATGAATTTTACAGTGTATGAATTATATCTCAATAAAGTTGTTAAAACTGAATTAGGATAATGTTGTTTATATAGGTGGCTTCTTTTCTGATACCAAATTTTCTGTAATTATTTTTTTAATGGAAAAATGCAGAGTCCTACATTTCATTAAAATTACTTAAAATCCAGTTTTGTATGATGCTGAATTATAGCCATGCAAAGAAAATTTCCATAAAATCCTAAGGGATCACTTTTATTCCTAAAATATCAGCTATTGACTAAGAATTACAGGCTGTAAGTAGAAAAGATATATATGTGCTAAAGCTTAATAATAAGTTTGATCTTGTGTAAAATGTGTCTCCTAAGAGAGAATTTAGGTCTCATCAACAGATCTACAGTACGCAGTAATATTGGCTCTTTGTTATTTGATGGAGTCCAACTGATACTGTGCATTGAAATCCATGTTTATTTCAATGTGTGTTATCTCTGAGAACTGCTGGTTCCCTGTTTGACATTATTTTCAGTCCAATGCCAGAAGATTTCTGAGCCATGTATATTTTTAATGCATGCTAAATAATTCATCAAAGAATGCATGTGCTGTGACATTGGTGGCTATCTCGCTTCCAACTTGGCTGTTTCTACCTAATTTTTAACCTTGTCAAGCCTCTCAGCAGTCTGTTTCTTGGCTAATGATGGCATAAAATCATCTCTGAAAGGAAAGCTAAAGACTTTTGCATTACCTTTTGCCAGTTTCTACTTTCAATCCACCCTTTGGTATTTGCAAAGGTCAGATGAGCTATTTTGGTGTCCTCGGCCCTGATTAATGGGAAATCCTGCATTTCCATTGGCCCCTAAGGATGAGGGATTAGTGCTGCAGTGGCAGGCAGCATCTGCTGGAATGTCAGAGGCACGGTGCTGGGAATTGGAGGAGCAGCAGGCCTATGAAAAACAAGGAGGAGGCACTGCATAGTGCTGGCCCCCAACGAGTTTTCCCCTTTGCAATCATGCAGACATCTCTAGGAGCATTTGTTCTCCTCCGTTAAGCCTTGTCACTAAGAATTTAATATGGAGAGCACAAGTGCCTCCTCCCTGAGAGTGCTGTGGGCTGTGTTTGCGAGGCCTCCTGTTTACTTGCCAGAAGGCTTCCTTAGCGCCCTGTTAGTCAGCGTGTTTGTGTTCAGCTTGTCACCCTTCCTTGTAGGAGACGTTGATTTTATTCTACATTAAATAAAAATTGTTGTTTTGGTGCAAAGATTTTCACCAGAGAAACAGGTGCCTGGTGCACTGGGGAGGATGACTCTGAATGTGGGGATCTTTTCCCCACCCAAGAGCAGATGGTCTTCATTCGTTCATCCTGTGACCTTTCTTTGCTTCTAAGACACCTAATCTCATCCCACAGATCATAAATATTCTTTAGGTTTGCAGCTATGGAAGTGAGCATCAAGCTGTGGGTATCATTTTCCATTTGTATGGTGCCTTTGAAGGAAACTGTTACAGGATTTTTTGGTACTAAATTAGCCTCCTGCAGCCATGGGCTTTGCAGACATGTGAAGCGCACTGAAGCAAGGCTGTCTCAGCAATGGCTGGGAAGAAGCCTTCCATTCAGCCTCCTGCCAGCCTCACCTGTCCACTCACTAGGCAGACTTTCTCAGCAGGCACTTTGTGCCAGCACTGTGGTAACTGGCACAGCCCCTGTCTGCCCAGGGGCTGCATTAATTATGTCACTAGTACTGATGATAGCCACCTGGTGTTGGTCTGTCCTCGTGCCTTAGTGCCCACCTTCTCATTAGGAGGCAGATCCCTAAGTGCAGTGGTGGGGTGGGGTGGTATTGGGGTCTCAAATGACAGGGCTATGCACTGAGCTGGACAGAGTGAGGACAGCTTCACAAAGGAGATGAAATCTGAGCTGTTACCTCTGAAAGAGTTCACCAAAAGTCAGAGGGGTGTGCTGGGGCCAGAAGGCATTAGAAAAACGGGTTTGTGTTAAGGAGGCCCTGGGTGTTTATGTGGGAACCACTAAGGCATCAGGCAGAAGTGAGGGCTGGTTGGAGACAGTCACTCTGATGGTCAGGGGTATAGACTATTTGAAGTGGGGAGCTCTGGAAGCTTTTTAATAAAAAGGGAGAAAATGTGGTCACAGTGTGATGTCTTCTGTGTCTCTGTCTGTCTCTGAGTCTGTCTATCTCTTTTGTCTTTGTCTCTGTCTCTATTTCTCTCTGTGTCTCTCAGTCTCTCCCCCCTCTCTACTGTGAATCAAGCCTGAAGCCTCACATGTGCTAGGCAAGCACTGTACCCCAGCCCAGGTTTCTGTTTGAGAATGACCATCCTAGAATAATGTGGAGCTTAGGCTGTGAGGAGAGAGACTGGAAGAAGTGATGCCAACTGGGAAGCTGCTGCAGTAATCCTCAGGAGACCTGGAGACAGCTCAGCCTTTGTATTTCTGTCTCTGCATTTGCACTTTGCTCCTCCTGCTTTCTATACTTGCTTATTCCTGCACTCTCCCGCAGATCCCAAGTCCTCTCCATGCCCAAGGACTGCTGCCTTTCAAAGGACTTTTCTAGACTCTCCAGGTAGCTGGGCTTAAGGCCTTCTCTGTACCTCTGCTGTTTGGTCCGCAGGGGAGGCTGCCTCAATTTCCTACCTCGTTAGCTCAGAGTAGCAACACTATTGACCCGTATACAAGTAGGAAAGAAGGAAACGTTCTTTAATGTGATTATTAGTGGTTGGAGGGGCCTCAGGATTTGTTAACAGAATGTATCCCAGTTTGAGATCCACTTCTGGCTAATGTATTCTCTAGGAGATGAGATTTTTTTTCTTATGTTTTTACTATGGAAAGTTTCAAACATAAATATAAATGTAGAAGGCAAGATAAAGAACCTCTGTGTAGCTGTGATTCAGTTTTGACAGTTCTCAATATCTAGCTAGTTCTATCTTGCTTTATCTGATTATACTCCCTCCTACCCTGCATTATTTTGAAGCAGATTCCAGATTTCATATAATTTTGTCCATAAATACTTAAGTGCATATTTTTAATAAATAAGGGTTTTTGGTTTGTGAGTTTTGGTTTTTGTGTGTGTGTCTTTTTGAGATAGGGTTTCACTCTGCAGTTCAGGCTGGTCTTGAAATCACACTTTGTATCTCTCAGCTGGCCTTGAACTCTCAGTGACTCTTCTGCCTCGGCCTCCCTGGCATTTGTGAGTGATAATCTACCTGAGTTCTAGGTTCTCACCTGTAAAATTGCAATAGTAATACCCTTGTCTCAAAGCTATGAATAAAGCTGGCACAAAGACTTGGATTCTAATGGCTGCTTTTTGTTACTACCTGCATGCAGCAGACACTGTGATGGCAAAGAAACAGCCAATGGGATTGGGAATAATGCTCAGTGGTAGAGCTCTTGACCTACATTTGAGATCTTGGGTTTAACTCCTGGCACCACAGAAAACAAAAACAATAACACAACCTCAGGAACAGACAAACAGAAATCCCATTCTCAGCCCCAACTCTGTCTTTCTGAGGACAGATTACCTTAGTCTAAGCCTTTGTAGCTCCATCTTTAAAACTACAGGATATATTAGCTCCTTCATAGGAATGCTGTCAGGTTCCATGGAACAGTACAAAAGGAGCTCCTAATACATGGTATCTCTTTCAACATGTAGTATTTCTGATCTTTATAGCAATCATGCAAAGTATACAGTTGCTATTCTCATTTTACATGTGAAAAGACTAAGATTTAAAACTAAGATTAATGAACTTGTCTGAGACTTAGTACTAATAAATTGTAGAACTAGGAGTTTGAGTTTAGGGGTTGACTGATGCTAAGGTCCCCACCTTTATTCCTGCTATTATTTATCAAACCTTGCAGCATGGCCTTATGTAAACGAACATGCTAATCTTGGGTCAGGGCTCTCTGATTATTAGCTCTGTCTGCTGTTTTAAGCACTTTTAAAAGCGTGTGATCCAGATGACAGATTTTCCATAGACTTCTTCATCTGTATCTCCTATCCTTTTCCTGCCTTGAGTTTTAAGAACTTTTTAGTGCTTATCAGCCCCCGAAATTGAGAGAAGTAAAGAGAACAGTATGAGAAAGAAAATTGAGTACAAAAAGTTCACATCAGCCCCTTTTGTGAGAAAGAATCTGAAATTCTTAAGGCAAATGAGGTTCATATGTTATTGGTAGATTTTTGTTTTCCGTTCAGTCAAGACTGTGAGGAGCAGACGGTGCTTATTCATCCATTTTAACTGTAACATTGCTAGGAATAAAAAATTAGAAAATAAGATGGCAGAGGTAGAAATCAAACCCAGCCCTGACCAGCTTACTGGTTGCACTGGTTCTGTTGTTCCTCAGCCCTCCGGGTGGAGGTGGGTAGGTTAGGACTTGAAACCTGCCAGTGGATCAGTCTAACCACACCAGTGCACAAAATTGTGCCAGGCTTTTTTTCATGTGTGTTTCATTTTCATGGGGTAGTGAGTGTCATCCTGCTTTGTAAACAGAAAAGCCAAGCAGATAAATGTTTTGTCTGTGGTTAATGAGAGGGCAGAGTAAGGACGTGAATGATATCCTTAGGCTGGGGTCAGACTTCCTTCTGCACATCCACAGAGGCTCTGGAACTTGCTGTTTGGCAGTATCTCATCCATCATGGGAAGAGCAAAATGCCAAATAAGAATAGGAGCTGCAAGGATTAGGACCCCTGTTCTATGGTGCTCAGAGAAGTGGCAACGAACAAGTATAGAAGTCTTTGCTTTTTTTTTTTTTTTTTTTTTTTTTCAGACAAGGTCACTATGTAATCCTAGCT
>PVLA01012134.1:0-47092 GCA_004027455.1 Hydrochoerus hydrochaeris
CCACACCATGAGCTCTTGGGAGCCTGGATCCCTGCCTGAGAGAAGCTGTGACATAGTAAATACTGTTGTTTGCAGCCTGTCGAAGCCTTGAGGGTTTGAGGTAATTTGCTAGCAGCGATAAATAACCCATGCGCCAGCCATCCAAGATCGCCATGAAGTCCCGCTCTTAACGTTGTTCTCCTGTTTCTTTTCTTCCTTCCTCCTTTCTTTCTATTTATTTATTTATTTTTGATCTGTTTGAGTCAGGGTCTCACTCTGCAGTTCAAACTGACCTTGAGCTCACTTTGTAGCCCAGGCTCATTTTAAACTTGTAACGATCCTCCTGCTTCAGCCTCCGGAGTGCTGGGGTTACAGGCCTACACCACCATATCCAAGCTTTCTATTTATTTATTTAGAGATGAGTTCTCACTCTGTTACCCAGGCTGGCCTTGAACTCCTAAACTCAGCCTTCTGAGTACCTGGCACTGTAGTCACAGGCCACCACCTTGGACTCTTAACATTGTTTTATCTAGCAGGACTTTTCCTGATCCAATTTTTTTTTGAGACTGGATCTCACTGTGTAGCCTAGGCAGCCTTGGATTTGCAGCAGTCCTCTGGCCTCAGCCTCCCCAGTGCTGGAATTATAGGTGTGCATCACCACACCTGGTTGACCCAAACATTTTTCTTACAGATTTACTTTCACTGAAATTTGCCATCCAAGAGGCAGTCATCCTAAAGTTTGCCTTCAGCTGTAAAAATCAGTCACATTCTTTGCTCCTGAAAACCATCTTTCACTTTTCTTTTCTTTCTTTTTTTTTTTTTCTTTTTGGTACCAGGGATCAAACTCTTGACCTCACGCTTGCCAGGCAGACACTTACGCCACTGAGTGATCGATGTTAAATCCCTGGCCAATGTTTACTTTTCATTCTCATGGGGGCTTCATTTACTCTATTAAAATGTTGGTTACTTTATCTTATCCTGGTCTATTTTTTTGGTGGGGGGTTGAACCCAAGGGCCCTTGCACATGCTAGGCAAGTGCTCTGCCACTGAGCTGCACCCCCAGCCCGAGGGATTGAACTCACTTGAGCTGGGCAGGCTGGCTCTGCAAGGATTCTGCACCTCTGGGGAGGTAGGGACCTGTGGTCCACCAGCCTCCTGCTGTCTGGGTGGCGTTGGCCTCTAAACACTTCCAACTTGTTCTTTCTGAGGTTCCATCATGCAGGGTTTCTTCATGTTCCATAACCTGGTGGCTACATATGGATCCATGGGCCATAACCAATGGTCTGGCTGGCTGGTCAGGGATTTGAAACAAATGTGGCTGGAAAATTGGTGACAGTGACCAATTTAGGGAAGAGGTATGTGGCTAGACCTCTCCAGATGGATAAAGGTGTAAAGATATTTATGTCCCTTGTAAATGGTCGCCAAAATGTGACCTCAGCCAAAGAGGACTTTAAGAATCAAACTGACAGGATGACGCTTTCTGTTGATAGCAGTCAACCTCTTTCCTCAGTCACTCCTGCCATTGCCCAATGGGGTCAGAAAGTAGGTGGCCACGGTGGCAGAGATAGAAGTTGCACACGGGTGTGGCGGTGTGGACTCCACTCACTGAGGCTGACCTGGCTACCAGAACTGCTGAGCGCCCAGTCTGCCAGCAGCGGAGACCAACACTGGGTCCCTGATAAGACATAATTTCTCGGGGTGACCACCCAGCAATTTGGGGGCAGCCTGATTACAGCAGATGATTTCCACTGTGGAAGGGGCTGTGCCATGTCCTCACCAGGACAGGTACTTGCTCTGTGTTTGGGTTTGGGCTTACTGCGTGTAGCACTTCTGTCACAGCCACCGTCGTGGTATTCCACGCAGTGCTGCTTCCGGCCAAGGAATCCACCTCAGGGCCAAAGAAGCGGGGTGCTGGGCTGAAACTTACGCAGCTCACTAATGTACCGAGTTCCCCACCATCCAGAAACAGCTGGATTGATATGGGGGTAGAATGGCCTTTGACAACCCAATTACAGCACCAGCTGGGCCTGGAACCTCGTAGGGCTGGGGTGAGGTTCTGCAGAAGGCCCTAAATAAACTCTAAGCAAACTTCCAATATAAGGATGTCTTTCTTCCATGGCTAGGATTCATGGGTCCAGAAATGGAAAGGTAGGGACAGGAATGACCGCATACACCATCACCCTGGTGACCCACTAGCAAAGTCTCTGCTGCTTGTTTTTGTGCCCTTAGGCTTTGCTGGTCTGAAAATCTCACCTTGAGAGTGAAGGACGGCTTTTTACCGGGAGGCACAATAGTGAATCCATCGGACTGGAAATTAAGGCTTCTCCCTGGCCACTGTGAGGTCTCACCGTCTGTGATTGAACCAGACCCTTCCCCAACAGGACTGATGCTCCAGCGGGAAAGCACAATAACCCAAGTCAGGCAGAATGACAACAAGTGGGCCAGAACCTCCAATATGGTGGTGGTGGTGGGGCTGCAGGTCAACATCAAGAGCTACTGAGGGCTTCTGAGGGCCACAGGACTGCAGAAAGAAGACGAGGAAAAACCTGTTACTCTGCACAGCTACAACCACGGGGCTGGTTCCAGAAATGAGCATTGTAATTGTCATAGAAATTCTTTCCTCTATTTTGTTAAGAATGTGGTTGTGCATATATCCGTTCATACTGAGCAGATCTTAGCTTTCTTTCCTTGTATTCCCATGCATGTTGTGTACTATAACATAGGTTGATTTAATGTCATTATTTAAGTACTATTAAATCTGCATTATAGTATTTAGGTTATGGGATATCAGCAGAGGAATAAGCATCACGCAAAGGGAAAAGACTTTGGCTTCTGTCCTGGGGAGGGAAATCAGCATGTCTCCTGTTGTTTGCAGGATGGTTGCATCCATGTGAGGTGAGATTATGAACCTGTTCTTGTCTTTTTTTGGAGGTTAGGTATGATCTAAAGAGTCTTTTGAATGTCAGATGGACAACGGGGGAGGAGAAATACTCATGATGGTTAAACTTGAGACACCTCAGAGAGTAGTAAAGCACACTTCTGTGTGTGTCTGTGTGGGGTGGGGCTGTCACTTTGGGGAATGTATCTAGTGCCTGGCCCCTTGCCCTCTGGTTCTTCCCATGCTCTGTGCTTCCTGGATGCCATGAGGTGAGCAGCTTTTCCCTGCCACATCCTTCTGCTGTGATATCCCTGCCTTGGAGCCACTGGCCATGGACTGTAGCCTCAGAAACCGTGAGCCAAAATAAACCTGTAAATTGCAGGTGTGAGTTTTTTTTTTTTTTCACCAGCAGTAGGGACAAAAGTGCCTGGGTATGGTGCTTTAAATATGACCAACACACAGGTGCCCCTGCCGTTCTAGCCAGCCACTGTCTGATTTCTAATGCATGAGAGGTGCTGAGGCCACCAAGTTTGTTCCTAAACTCTTGACCCACAGAACCCACCGGGGATGATGGAGTGATTGCTGCTGTTTTAAGTCCTCAGCTTTCAGAATTATAGCTAAGTAGCAAATGACTTGCCCAGGGCTTCTCAGTGGTGAACTGAGACTTGAACTGTCGGTTTGGTGAACCACAATACCTACACTCATGTAGGCACTTCTTTTTGAAATGATTTCCACTGTACCTGCTGCCTGAGTCCATTTTGTGCTACTGTAACCAGACATCTGCTGCTGGGTGATTGATAAAGAGCAGGAATCCCCATGGCTCTGGACGCTGGGCGTCTAGGACGAAGGCACCTGCAGGGTCAGCTGTCTGGTGAGCACGGATTTCTGCTTCCTAGATAGAGCCCTGGTGTGACATCTCCCGAGGGGGAGGACGCTGGGTCTTCACAGGGACGGACTAAGGGAAAGGGGCCCACTCTCTCTGCAAGCGCTTTTATCGTGGCATTAATCTACCTGAACTCCTTCCCGCAGGCCCCCATGTCCCAACAGTGTGCTGGGGATTAAGTTTCCAACACAGCTTTTTTTGGGGGACACTTTCTGACCGTGGATGGCACTTATAGAGAGGAACTAATTATTGATTATTAAATTATCTCTCAGTTCTAATTTTAATATGACCATGTTTGTCACATTTCATCAAGTCTGGGTTATTTAAATTACAAAGCAAAGCCGGGGTTTTTCTTTTTCTTTGATTTTTGTCTTTTTGAGACAGGGTCTCGCTATGCAGTTCAGGCTGGCCTTGAGCTCACTTTGTAGCCCAGGCTGGTCTTGAACTCACAACAATGATCCTCCTGCCTCAGCCTCCCGAGTGCTGGGATTACAGGCGTGATCCACCACACCTGGCTCAGAGTTTTTCTTTTAAAAAATATTTCTGACTTCTTTCTACTATAAATCAAAAGTGCCTCTTGAAGACTCAATCTGGAAGGAAGCATCTGGTTAAAATGAAGATTTGAAGCTGGGCAAGATGGTGCATGCTTTTAATCTCTCAAGAGGCTGAGACAGGAGGACCTCAAGTTCCAGGTCGGAATAGGCAATACACTGAGACCCTGTCTCAAAAATTTTTTTCTTTTTTTAGATATCATCATAAGAATCATTTGGAGGGCTTTGCTAAAAATACATATTCCTAGGCCTCTCTTCTGGCTAGACTCAGGCAGTAAGCCCAGGAATCTGCATTTTAAATTAGCCCTTAAATGTTCAAAGTAATGACATAGATTTATGTGTTTCACAGAGTTACTGGAATATAGATTACTCAAATTTTGGATAGCATTTCTCCAATATGGTAATTTTAATTTTCAAGTAGCAGTTTATTTTAAGCCATTGCTTCTGGAAGGATTTAGCCTCACCAGGACTGTGGCTTTCTCACCCACAGAGATGAAGGTTAAGGGTACAATGATTAGTATTTATTGACCGTCCTAGGTGTCAAGCACCGTATCTCTACTCCTCCTCCAACCCCGAGACAAGTCCTGAGCCGGCCCAGTGCATGTGAAGATTCAGAATCCGAGGCTGAGGGAGGCTGAGTCTCTTGTTGGACACACACAGCTAAGAAAATGTGGCGTGGGGATTCCAACCCACGCCCGTGATCGGTGCAGCACCGCCTCTCAGCGCTTCTGAATCCACTTCTTTGCAGCTCGGAAGCTGCTCTCACCCCATCTGTTTCTGGGAAGTGTGTTTCTATTACGTAAGAAGTGATTTTCCTGGTACCATGCGTGCATCTTTGCTGACATCAGGACACACCTTGGCTCAAAACCACTGCTCTACCTTCAGGACTAGTAAAATCGGGAAAGAACGGGGCTAAACTGCAAAACGCAGTGCTGCCTTTGGTTGAGTTTGGAAGAATTTATTCTTGGGCTTCCTGGGGACTTGTTGAGGAGTAGCCTGGTATATCTTGGGAATTCTCTGGGGAGTTTTAAAATAAACAAAATGCTCCATACCCACAGGAGTTCTTCTATTTAAGAATAACTGCTTTTAATACATGGTCCCACCAGGAATTTGGCATCTCGGCAGGAATTTACTACACGTTTTATTTTATTTTTTATTTATTTAATTTTTTTTTTGAGACAAAGTCTCACTAGGTAGCCCAAGCTAGCCTCCAATTTGTGGTGATCCTTCTGCCTCAGCCTCCCTAATGCTAGAATTATAGGCATGTGCCCCTACACCCGGCTACCTATTTAATTTAAAAGGAACGCATGGTTGTTGAACTCAAACATGTTCCTGTTCCAGATAGTGAATAAAATGTGCGTGAGAAAAAGAAGGGTATAGTGTACAGGCAAAGGCCGGTGTGGCTGGTACTTAGCTTTCCTGCTGCCTTCAGTGCACCTTGGCAAATTAACTCACCTCACGTGGCTTGTGTCTAGTTGCCCCCTCAAGCCTCATGCAGTCACAGGTGGGGCTTGGATCTAGCTTTTGTGGCACTGGAATTGATTCATGGCGCAGTGCTAGGGCACTAGGATTAATGGCGTGAACGCCACTCATCCTAAGTAAGATAAGCTAACAGGAGCAGGAAGAGGCTGCTAAGGTCTCTTGTTTGCCTGCTTTGCTGTCTTCTGCTTGCCAGTGAACTATTTCTACTCTGCAATGTGTCTCTGCCAAGCTACTCTGCCTTGGAACCAGCTAAGATTATGAGCTAAAACCTCTACCAACTGTAAGCTAAATAAACCTTTTCTCCTTGAACTCTGAGTGCTGGGTATTTTGTCTCAGCAATGAAGGAAAAATAACTAAGACAGCTCTTCCTGGGCCACAGATGTGCTCCTAGAGAAATCTCAGACATCCACTGGGAGCCAAGCCTCCGAAGCCAGGGTTTGCTACGGTCACCCAGGGCAGAGAGTATTCAGAGGGTTCCGGAGGATGTAGACGTTTAGTTTACGAAGAGAAGATGAAAGAATTATCTAGGAACAACCACCTAGATCAGGGAGAGTCCCAAGCTGTCTCCTGCTGGCTCGATGGGGGAGGCTGATTCAGACCCTCCAGAGAGAGGGGAGTTTGTGGAGTGAGAAGAGAGAGTGACAAGGAAGGAGGGTATTTTAATTGCTCTTGTCTCATAAAGTATAACCCTGTGGCTTTAGAGGCTTAAAACAACCATCTTGCTTCTTTCTAGGGTTCCGTGGGTTGACAGGATTCAGTCGGTGGCTGTCACGAGGGGTCCCTCACACTGCTGGGTGGTGACTCAAGCTCTGGTCCTCTCTGTCTTCCTCAGTGAGGTGTCTGGTGGCTGCTGCTGGCTGTCGCTGAGCCCTGAGCTGTGGTCTGTTTACCAGATCTGAGTGCAGCCTCTTTGTGTGGCCCAGGTCTCTCGCAGCACAGTGGCCCGACTCGAAAAGCAAGCACCCCAAGTAGGCCACGGAGAAGTGCTGTCACCTCTCATGCCACAGCATTGCTTCTGCCAGCCGCAGACCCAGTGCGAACAGCATGCTAAGCTGGAACTTGCAGAATGGGGCAGTTTCTTGCAGCTGTCTTGGAAATGTTAGCTTGCCCCGGAGAATAAGTAGACAGAGAATCCTGGCATTCAAAATTTCAGAAATTTGGATGTTCAGGAGAGACGAGGGCCATTCCTGTGGGAGGTTTTGTTGGAGTAGGAAAGTCATCAGTTGTAGATGACACGGGGGAATTTCATGGTCATCTCTATGGACGTTAATGTCTCAGGAAAGGATTTAAGAGAGGTGTGACCAAGTGTGGTGATGCATGCCTGTAATCCCAGCTCTCAGGGGATTGAGGCAGGAGGGTTGCTGGGGTTTGAGACCAGCGTAAGCTACATAGTAAGTTCAAGGTCAGTCTGAACTACACGGCAGGTCCCTGTTTCAAAAAATTAAAGAGAGAGAGAGAGACAGAGAGAGAGAGAGAGAGAAGTGTGGTGATGGTGGAAAAGGCAAAACACTATTTTAAAAGCTTTTGACTTTTTTTCTGAGGTGCTGAAGAAATGAACCTCTGTGGGAAGGATTTCTCTTTTATTTAGGAAGAGATGTTTACTATAGGCCTATTATTTGTGGAAAGATACTAATAGCTAACCATCGTAGTCACTTTCCCATTGCTGAGACATGAGATATAATACCCAACACCTGCTAGAGGAGGAATGATTTACTTTGGCTTATGGTTTCAGAAGTTTCAGTCCATGGTCACTGGTTCCATGGAAGAAATAACATGGAGAAAAGGCCTTGGAGGAGAGGAGCTGCTTAACCCATGGCAGCTGGACAGAAGGAGAAGGGAGGAACCCAGAACAAGAACACACCTTTCCGGGTCACACCCCCAGTGATCACCTCGAACCAGGCCCTACCTCCTACAGCACCCTCAGCTCTGAACTTACTAAGGGCTGAATCCACTGAGGAATATGGCGGTCCCATAATCCAATTACCTCCCCACAGCACTGCCTCTGAGTCCTTGAGAGTTTGGGGAGACAATATAAATCTAAACTATAACACTAACTTTTTTTTTTGAGACATGGTTTCATTATAAAGTTCAGGCTGATTTAGAGCTCACTTCATAGCCCAGGCTGGCCTCAAACTCCAGCAATCCTCCTGCCTCAGCCTCCCAAGTGAGGGAACACTAACATTTTTGAATACCCATTCATTCATTCAAAATATATTTACTGGGTACTTCCTCTGTGCCTAGCACTTGTCCTAGAGGCAGATACAGTAGTTAACAAAATACTGTCTCTCACTACAGTTTAAGCCCTTAAACTGTAGTGAGAGAGACAGATATAAGTAAGATAAATGACCATAATACAGGGGTGGGAATGTAGCTCAGTGGTAGAGAGTTGGATTAGCATGTACCAGGCTCTGGGTTTGATGTCTGGCATCACCAAAAATAAAAGTATGATGCCTGTTAGGTTATGTGGTGGTAAAATTCTACTTTTCTCTGTGTATTAACTCATGGTATAGGGTTTATAAGCATAAATCTGACAGTAAGACTATTGTAATCTGAATCTGAGTCCTACAACTTATTAGCTGTGTGGTTTTTGACAAGTTACTTTGTGTCCCTGTGCCTCAGTTTCCTAAATCACAAAGCATAAAATGCTAGGTCCTGTTTCAAAAATTATTCTCAGGATTAAGGAAGTTAATACCTGCAAGAGACTGGGAACAGGATGAGAGGGGTATGAGACCCTGTGGGGAGTCAAGAGCTCTGGGAGCAGTGTTTGAGCCGGTCTCATCCATCCAAAGAATTGTGAAACATTTATTACAGTTCCAGGAACCACAGTGACAGGGGAGAGTGAGTCACATCCGGTTACTATAGACTTCACGGTTGGTTGGTTGAAGCAGACATCAATTACAATGCATAAGATCCTCTATGTACATATGTAAAACTATAAAACTTGATGAGATATAACTCGCCTCCCATAAAATTTGCCTTTGGAAGGCATACAATCATGTATCTATCATCCCTGTCTAATTCCAGAACACTTTCACCAGCCTGCAGAGAAACCCTGTACTTGTTAGTGTCCACTCTCCCTTCTCCCCCACCCAGTTCCTCGGTAACTGCTAACTTTTCTTTCTTCAGAGATTTGCCTCTTCTGGACATTTCACATATCTGGAATCATACACGATATGGCCTTTCATGTCAGAGCCCTCTTTCACTCAGCATAGTGGTTTTCCAGATGCACCCATACCAAGGCATGTATCAGTATTTCACTCCTATTTATGGCTGAATCGTATTTCATTGTATGCATATGCATTCATCAACTGATGGACACATCTGGCTATTAGGAATGATACTGTCATGGACATTTATGTACATGTTTTTGGGTGCATGGATGTTTTTAATATTCTTGGTATATATACCCAGGAGTAGAATTATAGGATCACTTGATAGACTGTTTTTCTAAGGAGTGAACCACTTTATATTTCCAGTAGCACAGCCAGGCATGGTGGTGCACAACTGCAATCCCAGCACTTGGGAGACTGAGGCAGGAGGATCTCCATGAGTGGGTTCAGGGACAGCCTGAACTGCATAGTGAGTTTGTCTGTTGCAAAAAGACAAAAACAAAACAAAAACTACATTATCAGTAGCAATGGATGAGGCTTTCATCTGTGCACAAATTTTAACATGTATGTTCTTGGAGTGGCACAAAGGGACCTCCCAGAACTGTGTCCACCAGGTACAGGCTGTAGCTGTTGCTTAGCTCTCCAGGGGCCTCACGTACTTGGGAGATGACTGGGTTATGGGGGAGCGATGGCTGACTTGATTGTGGGAGGCAGGGCCTGGTGGGGGGAGGCAGGTCCCTGGGGTGTGACCTGGAAGGGCGCATCTCTCTCCCTGGCTCTCCTTTCTCTCTCTGCTTCCTGGCCACCATGACGTAGCAGCTTCCTTCCACCAGGTCCCTCTCCGCACTGTTTCTGCCTTGGATCAGGAGCCCCAGTCACCCTCTCCTCCTTTGAGTTGTGGGGGTCAGGCACGGTGTCTCCATGATGAGACAGAGACTGAGACGACCAGCTCTGTCTGTCTGCTGCAGAGAAAATTCTTCTTTTTCTTTTCTTTTCCTTTTTTTTTGGTATTAGGAATCGAACACATGACCTTGGGCTTGCCAAGCAGGCGCTTAAGCCACTGAGCTAAATCCCCAGCCCAAAAAAATTCTTCTTGTTACACCAACCAGGGTTCTTTGCTGGGATTCCCCAGCAGGGACAAATCCCACTGAGTCCCCCTAGAACACGAGCTGTGGAGGGAAGGATTTGTCACCCTAACCCCTGAAACTGCACTTGGCATAGAGTAGATGTTGGATAAATATTCGTGCACTAAACAAATGATTTAGCTGCTTTTCTCTGTCTGTGGTGCTGGGTATGACACAGATTCATGCTAGGCAAGTGCGCTCCCTGGAGTTGTAACCCAGCCCTGGCCTCTGCTGGGTTACACCATCTACCCCTTCCTGCTCCTGCTCCCTTGGGTGGGCCGCCCCTTCCCAGGATCTAACCTGTGGATCTGTGGGGCTGCCATCTATATCCCTGTCTCTAGCCACAAGGACCCTCACTGGCCAGTGCCTCAAGATCCCTCACCAGTACTTTTTATAGTGGAATTAAGGGATGGACCCAAAGGCAGCACATTTTTTTTTTTTTTTTTTTGGTCTTTTGGAGACACGGTTTCACTACACAGTTCAGGCTGGCCTTAAACTTGCTTTGTAGCCCAAGTCGATCCTGAACTCAGCAATTCTCCTGCCTCAGCCTCCCAAAAGGTGGGATGACAGGTATGTGCCCACCACTCTGGGCAAAAGACAGCACTTGAACAAGTTTAGTTTAGATCTATTTGGTTTGTGTTAGCTTTTTGTTGCCATGACAAAATACTTAAGATAATCTGCTTAAAGGAAAAAAGTTTTTTTTTTTTTTGTCTTTTTGAGACAGGATCTCACTATGCAGTTCAGCTGGCCTTGAGTTCACTTTGTAGCCCAGGCTGGTCTCAAACTCACAAGGATCCTCCTGCCTCAGCCTCCTGAGTGCTAGGATTATAGACATGCACCACCACACCCAGCTAATTTTTTTTTTTTGATAAAGGGTCTCACTGTATAGTTTAGGCTGGACTTGAATTCACTATGTAGCCCAGGCTGGCCTTGAACTCATGGCAAACCTTCTGACTCAGCCTCCTGAGTGCTGGGATACAGGACCTGGCATGAAAAGATTTTAGTTTACAGGTTTGGAGGTTTCTACCCACAGTTGACTCCATTGTGTTTTAGACCCCTGGTGAGGAAGAACATTATGGTGAAGAATGTGTGGTTAAGAAGCAAAGACACTTACTTCATGGCAGCTGGGAAACAAAGAGAGGGAGATTCAGTACTCCAACATCCCCCTCAAGGACACGCCGCCAAAGACCTGACGTTCTTCCTTCAGACCACAGACAGAAAAAAGCAGATTCTGTTACCAGGGTTTGGGGATCCTGTGAGGTCTTTCTAGTGATTCTTTCCAGGTGCTTGTTGTCCAAAACCAAGAATTGGTCAAGATGTGTCAAAGGTAGCGAGGTTTTACCTCTATTAAAGGTAAGAAATATGTTCTGCAGAGTGAAAGTGGGCCACTGAGAATGAGAGCACAGTGACCACAAGGTCAATGGCCATCGTCTTTTGTATCTCCCATTCCTCAGGCTGACATCAGATGGAGGCCAGCCTATCAAAAACCTGCTTGGGGCTGGGGATTTAGCTCACTGGTGTAAACACCTGCCTGGTAAGCCGCAAGGTCATGAGTTCAATCCCTGGAACAAAAATAAAAGAAAAAAAAACAGAAAAAATAAAAACCTGCTTGATGTCACCACACCAGAACTGATTGCATCTTCTGATTAGTCCCAGGTGCACGTGTCCTGGATCTCTGGTTGGCAGGCCACGCCCACTTGCCCAGTTGGCTGGCCATGACCTAATCTCCTGCCTGAGTTTCACTGCCTCTCAGTAACACCACAGACTGACCACCAAGCCTTTAGCACATGGGCCTTTGGGGAGACATTCAAGATCCATGATTTTTATTAGTGATTGATGAATCTGGTAACATTTTATTTAAAGATTTAGATAAGGTGCTCCATTGGGAATGGCTGGATGGTTGGTTTTTATAAGATAGTTTGAGCAGGATCAAGAAAGGAACATAAAACAAAAGGCAGATTAGATTACTTTGCTTATGAGTTAAAGCAGAGGGGACTTCTTTATCATGTAGGTCTGGAAATTTGGCTATCATCTGTCTCTTGATTTCTTAAGCCAGATAAGTTTGGTGCCATGGAAGGGTTGGCTTGGTCAGTTGGGGCCTAGTGCAAGACCTGAGCCCAAAACAATAGCTGTCTATATATTTTATTTAACAGATAAAAGGCAGTCGTTTTCTGTTTTCCAGTGGTGGAGACTGGAGATATGAAATAGAGAAGTGCTGGAGGTCACTTTTTTTTTTCTGAATGCAAAGAAAAAAGCGGGGCAGAGAGAATGAAATCAACACTTTAAGAGTGAGAGAGGATGAGAGAGGAGAAACCTGGTGAGCAGGATTTGTGTCACCAGTCCTGACTGCACAAGAGGGTGGCAGATGAGGGTTCTAGGAAAAGAGAGAGCTGAGATGTGAATAAGTCAGAGTTTGTGTGAAAACTCCAATGGGCATGAGGAATTTAAAGACTTCTGTTTCGCTTTTCAGCAAAAAACAACATTAAAGAGGGGAAAAGCAAGCCAGAGAAGATTACCAGCAGGTCAGGTATCTGCCAAAGGACTTGCAGCAGGACACGTAAAGAACTCAGTGGTAGGGGCTTCCCAGCATGTTCAAGCCCCTGGGTCCAATTCCCACCTCTGCAAAAAAGAACTTCTAGCAATAAGAAAAGAAGAGGGTCGGGGAGATAGCTCAGCAGCACAACGCTTTCCTGGAAAATGCAAGGTCCTGAGTTTGATTTCTGATATAGGGGAGAGAAAGAGAGAGCGACAGAGACAGAGACAGAAACAACTGATGCTAAGAAGTAGGCAAAAGACTTGAACAGCAAATCACGAAAAAGGACAGTCTAGACACTGCACAAAAAGGCGCTCAGATTCATTAGTCAGGAATATGCAATTTTATTTTTTTTTGTTGCTCTTTGGTTTTTTTTTGGGGGGGGAGGCAATTTTATTTTATTTATTTTTAATTAATTGTTTATTGGTACCATTTATTAGATATACATAATGATCACATTCATCATAGAGAATTTGTACTTGGATATATCTTGTTCTTTGTTTTCTTCCCCCAGTCCCCTACCCTCCCTTCAACTTTTCTTCCCTTCACTATTTACAAAAACTTTGTTTCCATTCTGGAAATGGCAATTTTTTTTTCTTTCTTTTTTTTGGTACCAGGAATTGAACTTATGACCTAGCGCTTGCCAGGCAGGCGCTTATGCCGCTGAGCTAAATCCCAGGCAGGAAAGGCAATTTTAAAAAATACAGTGAGCTCCTTGAATAGAGCCATCAAAATGTCTAAAGCCAACAGCGAAGGTAATGTCAGAGGATTTATCATAAATCACTAGGTCGAGGTTCTATAGCTGTCACTACTTGAGAAAACTGGTGGCTTGGTGGGCTTGGTTGTATCCTTTGTTGAGATCTCCCTTCAAGCAAGCCTGCCGCAAGGGGACTGGTCGGTCAGTAGCCTCCAGCTGCACACCTTTGGTTCACCAGTGCTCACGAGAGACCACACGCTCACTGGTCTGCTTCTCGCCAAAGACTGCCCACGGCAAGAGCCCTGGATCTGCCTTACAAACAGCTCCATATGGTCAGTCTATCCCGGGGCTTCCGGTCAGCCTGGATGAGACTGCTGAGTTTTCCCTGTTGCCCTGTGGCCTGGAGGCTGTCCTTGCTTACTGTCATGCTGCCCCTTTGGGAGTTGTCTTGTGATGTCCCCTCCCCATTGCCCAGTGTTCCAAACGCAAAAGGGTGGAGCCATAGCTTGGTGATCAAGGGCTTGTTAGGATGCTCAATCCCTGAGATTTATCCCCAGCATTGGTGGGGGGGAGAGAAGAAAATATAAAACAAAACAAAAAGGGCCAGGGATTTAGCTCTGTAGCTCTAGCACCTGCCTAGCAAGCACAGGGTTATGAGTTCAATCCCCGGTACCAAACAAAACAAAAAAACCTAAATTTTAAAGAAAACCACAACTAAATGATTAAGATGTTAATTGCTACATAATCTTTCTTTAGATTTACAAAATCCAGTAAGGCTAGTGACCCTCCCATAATATCGGAATGTAGAACATCCATCCTTATAGTAGGGCTGTCTGTCAACCAACATAAAGCATGTAAATTGCTGTGAGCCTTAACTTGCACAGAAGTAGTATGTTTGCTTAAAGAAAACATGGGAACTACTGTAGCCATAGTAATATTGACCATGGGAGCTCAACATTCTGGCCCAGGGCGGGTCGGGTGGGGTCAAGAGCTGTAAACAAAAAGT
The DNA here is from genome assembly GCA_004027455.1 of Hydrochoerus hydrochaeris. NCBI lineage: Eukaryota > Metazoa > Chordata > Mammalia > Rodentia > Hydrochaeridae > Hydrochoerus > Hydrochoerus hydrochaeris. The sequence continues at coordinate 14,244 of PVLA01012134.1, forward strand.
GTCCTGGATGATGAGGAACCCAAATAGTCTGTTGCCTCCCCCAATAGTGTTCAACTGTATCTCTTTCCCTTCCCATTAAAGCTCTTTTGCATATCATAGTTCCCTAAGACGTGTGTGTGTGTGTGTGTGTGTGTGTGTGTGTGTGTTGGGGAGGGGGAGTGGCAGTAGCTTCCTTCTATCTTCTCAGGGCGCTGGTCCATGAATAAACCTGATTTCTCTTTTTCTTTTCTGTTGTGTTCTGTTCTTTTCTTTTTTCTTTTTGAGACAGGGTCTCACCATGCAGTTCAGGTTGGCCTTGAGCTCACTTTGTAGCCCAGGCTGGTTTTGAATTTGCAACAATCCTCTTGCTTCAGCCCTCACACATGCTGGTATGTGCCACCACGCCTGATTTAAACCTGATGTCTTTCTCACCAACTCTGGTGTCTTAAGTGTTGGCTTTCAAGTGGCGAGCAGGAGGATTTGGAACTGAGGACCTTCATTCCCCATAAATCTCTTGCACATCAAATACCATGATGGCACCTGTACCTTTGAGCACCTAAATGGGCAAGAGGAAGAATTTACCAATATTATCCCATGTAGGAATACGTATGTCCAACAAAAGACATTTACAGACTGTTCATAGTAGTTTGATTCATCATAGCTAAAAATGGACCAGATATCTATCAACAGTGGAATGGTAAATAAAATGGTAGTTATTCATACAATGGGCTATGACACAGTAATAAAAAAATAACAATTGCTGTGTACAACAACATGCGTAAGCTTTATAGGTATAATAAGTAAAAGAGGATGGATGATCAATAGATCTCTTTAGCTGAGTAAAGGAATTCAGCAGGAGGGAGCTTGCAGGACAAAGGGGTGACTTAGATTTATGAAAGCTATTAGAGGATTGGAGCAGAAATCTTTGAGGCCTGTGCTAGACAGCCTTAAGTCCCCTCTCTTAGGATTCATGCCCTGTTTAATTCTATCCCTTTGGAGTCAGGGCTGGACCTAGGGTTTCTCTTTTTATTTTTTTGGTACCGGGGATAGAACTCACAACCTAGCACTTGCCAGGGAAACGCTTATGCCGCTAAGCTAAATCCCTAGCCCCCGGGTTTTCTTTTTAATAGAGTGGACAAAAGTGGTGAATTACCATTTCCAAAAAGATTGTGATCTTTTTCTTCTTCTTCCTCTCCTTCTCCTTCTCTCTTTCCTCCTCCCCCATCCCTTCTCCTCTTTTTCCTTCTTCCTCTTTTGCATCCTTTCTCTGAGCCAGAGCCTCACACATACTAGGCAAGTCCCTAAGCTACATCCCCAGTCCTCTCTTCCTCTTTAGCCTTAGTCTTGGGGGGCGGGGCAGGTAGGGGCTGCTTCTTAGGCAAAGCTGCAAGTGACAGGAACGATGTCTCTGTCCCCCAGCAAAGAGGCACTGGGACCTGTCAATTACTGTATGAATGAGCTTGAAACATGATTCTCAGCTTTGAGATGACGCCAGCCCTGGCTGTAATGTGATCGCAGGGCAGAGGGGTCAGAGACCAAGAGACTGCCTGAGACTTGGGGTCCAGGGCTGCACTCAAATTCCTGAGCCACCAAAACTGTGAGAGAATATGTTTATTGCTTGTTTTAAACTGCAAAGTTTGGGGGCAATTTGTGACCTAAGAATAGATAGCTAAAAAGACATTGCTTATTATTCAAAGTCACTATAGAAAGCCCTGAAAATTTGAAAGCTGCAACCAAGGAAAAAACACCTAATAAGCTTCAAGAAGAGGATGATTCTTCTTAGCAAGATTTAGTTCATGTGTTTTCCTTAGTTTGGCCACCAGGACAAGAACCAGTGTGGCTCAAGTTTAATAACTGTGCAAAGCCCCCATGGCCCACTTATCTGTGTTCCTATTCCAGACTTTTCATTTCACTCTGATTTGTTATTTTTTTGTCCTGATATTTTAAAGTTCATTTTTTTGTTTTTCTCTGTCATATGAATTATGTTAAGCTATTTTAAATTTAGCTTCCAGAGAAGTGAGGTATTCACGAATCGCTTTAAAGTTGTTTTTCACTTAAAAATAGTCTTGCACATTTGAGAAAAAAAGTTTTGCACATGTTGAACACGAGGTGCCTGGGGGTGGGGCTGGGGCTGGTCATGTCAAGGAAGCATGGCTGTGGAGCTGCAAGCATGTTTCATTTGGATTGGGTCAGAAATATCGAGTCACAATGACGAAAAAGAAAAAAGGATGGCGACTGATTGCCACCTCCGGGCCTAGGGCTTGCTCAGTCATGCACTGTGCTATCTTGGAAATCTATTCATTGCCCCAGACCCACAAGGTCCTTTCGAGCCAACGCCCCGCCCCTTTCTTTCAATCCCCGCCCCTCTGGTACTGGCCCCGCCCCTCCGTCTCCTTCCGGCCCCGCCCCCTGCTGCTGGCCCTTCCCCTCCTTTGCCCCGGGCTCCGCCCCGGCGCATTCAGCCACCTCGCCCAACTGGCGGCTTTTCCCGACTCAGGCCCTTTCCTTGGAGGCCCGCGGCCCCACCCTTCGCGCCCTTCCCCACCCTCCCCGCTCCGCCCATTTTCTCCCCGGCCTCTAGGTCGTGGCTCTTTACTCTGTGCACCGCCCCACCTCGTCCCGCCCCGCCCCTCTCTTTACTAGTCCCGCCCCTCCCTACCGGTGGCCCCACCCCTCCCGTGGCCCTGCCCCCCTGCCCGCCGGGCCTCCGTCCGTTGCGCGCCCCGCCCTCCCTCTCCGCGCCCGCGCGCGCCTTCCCAGCCCTGTCAGGCGCATTCCCTTCTGGGCGGTTGGGCCGCGCGCCTGTGGGGCGGGGCCCGGAGGAGGGGACCGAGCCAATGGGGCGCGGCGGCGGCGGCGGCGGTGGAGGAGGCGGTGGAGGTGGTGGCGGAGGCGGCGGCGGCTGGGTCGGGCCCCGACGGGCAACGGCGGCTGAGGTGGAGGCAGTGGGCGGTGGCGGCGGCGGCAGCGGCAGCAGCGGAGGCGGGGGGAAGATGGCGGCGCCCGTGCTGCTGAGAGTGTCTGTGCCGCGCTGGGAGCGGGTGGCGCGGTGCGCCGTGTGCGCCGCGGGGATCCTGCTGTCCATCTACGCCTACCACGTGGAGCGGGAGAAGGAACGCGACCCGGAGCACCGGGCCCTGTGCGACCTGGGGCCGTGGGTGAGGTGCTCGGCCGCCCTCGTCTCCAGGTAGCGCGGCGCGGGGCTGGGGGCGCGGGGCTGGGGGCGCGGCGGGGGGCGGTGGCCCCGGGACTGGGAGGCCGGGAGCGCTGAGGTGGCAGCGGGAGGCCGCGAGGCCGGGCGGCCCGGCCGGGGTTTGAGGCGGGGGACGGGCCTGGCCGTGGGTGACAGGCTCCGGGCCCCGGCGGGGCTCAGATAGGGAACGGGGAGTCCGGGGAGCTCCCGATCGTCCCCGCTCGCCCCCGCCCGGGCCGGACTCAGGGCTCCGCGCTCCGCTCCCCCGCCTTCCTGCCGCCCGCACAGGTGTTTCCGTGCGGCGCAGGCCTCTTTGTACTCGGAAACCCGTAGACTTCTGGAGTCGGGGACACTCGCGGGCGGCGGGAATCTGACCCCACTCTGGGAGAAGACACCCGCCCTGAACGTAGCTAATTTTTTGGGTTTAACCCCCGTAGATTTCCGTGAGCTCAGGAAGGGGACAGTGGCCAGAGTTTGGGTCTGGTTTAAGTTTGAGTAAAAGATGAGTATGTTAGTGCAATGATGGTGTTAGCGTTAGGATGATTTTGAAATGTTAATAGGCAGATTACCCACAAAAGGTTTAAAAATGCACTTTGGTGAACTGTTTTGTTTTACTGGTAAATTTAGTTTTTAAAAGTAATTGATTTCTCTGCTACATTTTATTTTAATGTATTAAATTTTCTTAGGTAAGTTACTTTGGAAAAAAGTATTTACGTTTTTATAGAGACTTTTAGAGGTAGTCCAGGTGAAAGTGATCATTTAAAATTGTAAAGGAGATGATTTAAAATTTGACAGTTTGTAAACAGTAATTACATTTAAGCAATTTCTTCTCCTCCTGTTCATCGGTATATTGCTAGATAGACAGAAATATATATAGCTCATTAATTTATTTTGACCTACATACTGATGGTTACATGAACCAGCAATGGAAGTTACCTTCTGTTTACAAACTCGAAGCTGTTTTTTCACGAACAAGGTACTCTGTCTCATTTGCTCTTAAACTAAGTCTTGTAGCCTTTTAGTGGGAAAGTAGTTATCATTATAGACTGCTCCAGACAGTTTTAGAGATGCATTTATAATGTAGATATGGGTTTACAGTGCAAAATACATCACTATGACATACTCATTTGTTGGTTATTTAGGACCAGGTTAGATCCTTAGGTACTCTTGAGCAACCACCGAGTGTTTTTTGCATACTTTTTGTGGAAGGGGAGATACTGGAGATTGAACTTCCACTTGCCAGGCAGGCGCTTATGCCACTGAGCTAAATCCCCCGCCCTTTTGCATACATTTTTATGTTACTTTCCTCTTTAGAAAGGACTTTGAAACTTAAAAGTACCATGTAACAAAAGTTAGATGATTGAATAAATACATAATGAAAAGACTGCAGCAGGATATCTGAAATATCAAGATACAAGAATAATTAGATACTAGATTAATGTGAAATTTAGGCAGAATTATTACCAATTTTAGATTTTTTGGGGGGGAAACATGTAATTTATAAAATATTTAGGGCCGGGGGTTTAGCTCAGTGGCATAAGCACCTGCCTGGCAAGTGCACGATCGTGAGTTTGATCCCCGGTACCAAAAACAAAAACAAAAAATTTAATGCTGCACTTGATATTTGATCCACAAAGGGTACTTCAATGTATGTTTCAGTTCTTAAAATTGGCTTTTGTTGAGACAGCGTCTCACTGTGCAGTTCAGGCAGACCTTGAACTATGTAGCCCAGGCTTTCCTCAAATGTGACACACTGACAGCGTTCCTCCTGCCTCAGCCTGCTGAGTGCTGGGATTGTAGACATGTGTCTCCATGCCTGGTCTCATTTTTCTTTTAAAAGGAGTTTTTGCAAAATGTGGTGGTGCACTCTTATAACCCCAGCATTTGGGAGGTTGAGGCAGGAGGATCACTGTGAGTTCAAGGCCAGCCTAAACTAATAAAGCGACAAGACCCTGTGTCAACCAGGAAGAAAAGTTTTTGAGCCATGTAATAAGTATAAACTAAATGTTTTCATAGTTATGTGTACTGCGAGAACCAGATTTTCATCCTTTTTTCCTCTTTTTAATAAAGTGCAATAACTGGGTGTGTGACAGCACTTGGGAGACTGAGGCAGGAGAATCTTCCTGAGTTTGAGGCCAGACTCAATTACAGTGGAAGACACCAAAAAATAGAAAAAAGAAAAAAAAAAAAGCAAACAAAAAAATCCCACAATAAAATAATATTAAATAACAAGAGGTTTTTTGTTTTGTTTTTTTGCACCAGGAATTGAACTCATAATTTCATGCTTGCCAGGCAGATACTGTGCCACTTAGCTATATCCCCAGCCCCACAACTAGGGTGTTAAAAAGTATCTGAAAGTATAATTTAGGTGAAAATTACCTGTATTCCTTCATAATTTTAATTGTGAATTTAAAAGTTGTGAGTTAAACTAGTGTTTAAGTATAGCAGTGTACATAAAATAGTTTAAATCCATGCATGCTAAAGGACAGGTAAGAAATGAGAAATAAGACATGCTAGTAAGAGAAATACTTTACTTGCCATATGTATAAAGATAGGAAAATTTAGAAATTAAAGCAGCCTAAGTCCAATTACAGACTGCTTTTCATTTGGAAGTGAATAAGTATCATTAAACATCTTTATCTAGTCAAGGTAAAAAAGCCTTTAAATGAAAGCTGATTAAGTGAGACCTCAAGTTAGTTTTTTTGTTGTTTGGCTATTCCTACATAGCAGTAGTAGTGAAAGATGTGACTATTTTAGAAAAAGAAAGTTGGAACCCAGGAGTTAATAGAATTAAAGGCAAAGGATGAGAATAGTTAATAGGTGAAAATGATTCTGAACAAGGCTCTCTCCCAAACTCATGATTTTGGGTTACTTAAGCTTACTATATTATCATTGCTCTATTTGAAAGTTTCCTAATTGAAATAGATTAAGGTAGAGATTAATGAGAGTCTTGAGGGAAGTGTGTGCCTGTGTGTAAAGGCGTCTAGTATTTTGAGAGGCATAATTACATAAGAGTACTTCTAGACTTTAAGATTTTATGTGAACTATTTCTGTTTCCCTCCAGATAGGAAGACTGGAGTAGATTTACCAGTTTAAAAAATTCTACCCAGTACAGTCAATAAAAAACCATAACAATAACTTACACCACTATCTATGGCCACATTACTTCATTTAAAAAAGGATATTATAGTTCAGTTTGAAAGAACAACCTTAGAATAAAAGATTGTTAAATTGAATCACTTAGGTTTGTGGAGAAGTTTACTTTTGTGGTTTTATTTCTCCCTGGTTTCCCATAAATTGACGTGAACTGCTGTAAACCTGCACCTGCCTGCCAGTCACCATTAAGTAAGCACTTCCCAGCCCCTCTAGTTGGTGCACTGAGCCTGCCCCTTCTCACATATGTGACTCAAGCCTGTCACTTATCTTCATGGCGCCTTGGTCTCTGTGTGTGTTAGTTAAGTAGGGATACCAAAGCAGACTCTGCCAGAAACTGTAAAGCTTAAAGGTGAAACCTGAATTTACCTGAGGTAAAGTATGTCTCATAACTGTTACCATAGATTGGAGAGTTTACCTTATTTGCAGCGATTAATAAATGCTCTTAAGTAGAATACTTTTCTTGTTTTAGGGAGAGTTTTTTATATATTCAAACATGAATTATATTGGTATATTTTATCATTTACTCCACAACATGTCATCAACTCTTAAAATCCATTTGAAACAATTTCAGAAATAGTACAAGAGAAAATAATATGCAAAATTTATTAAGTATTTCCTATAAGTTTATTAGACCCCCTCTAAGGAAGGTTTCTGTGTAAAATAGTATAAATTTTTAAGGATTAATGGGCTTGACAATTTTATAAAACTAGTATAGAAAATCGAGTCTACACAGCTTCCTTGTTGTACAGTGTCAGACTTGCACCTTCCCCATATCTTCAAAAACATCTCTTTACTACTCATCCCCTACTGAGACATAGTACGTTGTTAGCATTAGGAAAGAAATCTCTTGAAATTTTTACTGCTCCTTGCTTTGTCCAGCAGAGACTCAGGCTTTGAAACTTCCCTAGGGTAGCACAGGTAGTTACAGATTGAGATTAGAACCTGGCTTCCAGAGCACTTGTTTTTAGAGCTGTTCTACTAACCCGGGTTTTAAATTCTAACATGGATAATGCGTCTGCTGCTTCAGATTTGAAAGATAAGAAGACAGCTATACAGTGAGAAGTCTCCTCTACACTCCTTCCCCTAGATAGGTATTTCACCTTTTTCCTAGACAGCTGTGAAACTTGTATTTGCAAGTATAAAGATCACCATATAATTCCCACCATTTAGAAAAAAAAAAAAAACTTTTTTTGAGACAAGGTAGTGCTGTGTAGTTCAGGCTGGCATTGAACTCCTTGAGCCCAGGCTGACCTCAAACTTGTGACCATTTTCCTGCCTCAGCCTGTGAAATGCTGGGATTACACCATGTCTGGTTCTCACCATTTTTTAAAAAATACAAAGGTATACATTCTGACCTGTGTCTTGCTTTTCCATCACCACCATACTTTTAAGTGCCTGTATTCATATTTAATGAAATGTTAATAACTGCTAGTGTGTGAAAGAACATTTGTTCTCATAGTTTTGAGTAGCTCACATGAATTTAAGAAATATGATTGTTATTACTGTTGTTCATTGATACAGAAATTTCACAGGCAGTATGAATTCAGTCTAAGAAGTAGAGATAAATGTTAATACTTACAGGTAATGCTTACTACATGCTAAACAGTATTCTAAATGCTTATATTTTAACAGTCCTATAAATAGGTGACATCACCATTTACAGATGAGAAAACTGGGCATACAGAATGTAAGTGAAACATGATCCAGACAAACTAGTAGCAGAGGTTTAATTCTAAGCCAGGTAATCTGGCTGAAGAATCCAAGCTCTTTACTACCACTGTTAATTCCATTTAGATCTGATATTGGTATAATGGTACCCATATCAGACAAAACTGAAAAAACATTGCACTGTTTTTACAAAAATTAAATGACAAAAATACCTAGGGTTTGTAGTCTATCTTTTACCTGTTTCAAGCAGTTTTTTTTGAAAAGCACAGGCATTTCTGTGAAGGCATGGTATTTAAGAAGTTCGTGGAATGTTTGCCTTCTAAGCACAAACCTGTGAAGACTTGGCATTTGTCACACTTTTGGCAGATATGCAGTGGGGTGCACCAGCTGTCCTGAGAACGTGGCATGAATGTGGGTGCCTGCAGGTAGGAAGAAGGGAAGAGTGTGAGTCTACAACTTGGTGTAGCCATTTGTGAGACAGCTGTTGGGAACTAGTGTAGGTACAGGAGCAGAGAACTGAGCCCCTGGGTTGTGGTGCTGGATGAGTCTCCATGCAGAACTAGGAACCAAAGAGGGATGATCATCTCCTGGGTAATCAGGAAGAACTCCAGGGACCAGCACTGGAAGGGAAACTGGCTGTTAGGAACACAGCACAGGTGGTCCTGTTCGAACATCCCATAGACAAGCCAGGATTGGTAAAGGACTGGAATCTAGAGCTTGCACAGAGAAATCTAAAATGAAATGTTCTTTTACACTGAGTCCTTACAAGCACAGATAAAACTTTAGCACTAAGCCTCGGGCTTTTCTTCAATCAAGTACTTGCACTAGGTTGTACTAGACTTGTCACTATTCTATTCCAGTTTTCAAATTTGGCTATCAGAATCCTTCTCAGTGAAACAGGGATTTCATAAGCATTTAATTTCATATTTTAACATCTTAAACTTTAAAATGGTATAAATATATCTATTCAAATGAGTAACTATGCTACCTTTTAATATATTGTAGACCGCTGATTTGTACTGTCAGGTTATATAAAGGGGGTTAATGCTGAGTGAAAAAAAGCCCCTATCTAAAAAGATGTGCTATCTGACTGCATTTATATAACATCAAAATAACATGACTTTAGCAATGGAGAACAGAATGGTGCTTGCTAGGAGTTAGTGATGGCAGGGAGAAGTGTGGCTGTAGAGGTAGTGGAAGGGTGCTTTACGGGGTGAGTGGAGCAGTTCTGTGTGGTACAGTTGCATAGACCCAAACACACACTGCATCTAAAACTGGTGATATCTAAGAAGACTCTTCTGGAAGTAAAAAAACAAAACTAAAAAAGGCAGTACATTTAGATTTCCTGGGGAAAAATAAGCAAAAGGAAGAATATTTAAATTTCTATAATGCTAGTAAACTAGTTAGTAGACTGTACCTGTTTATTTATTTGTTGATTTGGTTTTTTTGAGACAGACTTGCTATATAGTTCAGGCTGGGCGTGAACTCACTATGTAGTCCACACTGGCTTTAAACTCTGTGGGGATCTTCCTGTCTCAGCTTCTGCATTGCGGAGATTACAGGCATGTGGCACTGTGCTCAGTTTGTTTTTTTGAGAAAGAGTCTTGCTATGTAGTGCAAGCAGGCCTTAAAGTTGAGGCAATCCTCTTGTTTTGGCTTTCTAGTGCTGGGACTACAGGTTTGCATCACCACACCTGGCATTTGTTTTATTTGTTTGTTTGTTTGTTTATGAGACAGGGACTCACTATGAAGTTCAGGCTGGCCTTGAGCTCATGTTGTAGCTCAGGCTGATCCCGAACTTGCAGTGATCTTGCTGCTTCAGCTTCCTGAATGCTGGCATTATAGATATGCGCCATCATGCCCAACTTACTGGCATTTTAAAAATTCAGGCCAGTGCTTATTGGTCCATGTGAAAGTACATGAGCAAATTTAGTATTATGGAACCCATATGTTGGTGTGTGTTGGTAATCTCTATGCTCTGCAAGCAGAAGGAGCACAAACAGGAGCGCGTAGCCTGGGCAATTTAGTAAGTTAGATTTTTTTTTTTTTTTTAACCAGGGATTGAACTCATGACCTCACACTTGCCAGGCAGGTGCTTATACCACTGAGCTAAACCCCAGCCCAAGTTAGCACAGTCTTGTCTAAAATTTTTTTTTTGGTATAGGGGATCAAAGCTTACAACCTCACACTTGCCAGCAGGCACTTATGTCGCTGAACTAAATCCTTGGCTCCTCAAATTTTTAAAAAATGGAAAAGGGTAAGGATATAGTTCAGTGCAGAAGTCATAGGGTCAACACCCAGTACAGTATTGGAAAACAAAACAAAACGTCAACTCATTGTCTTGTAAGATAACATGTGACTGCCTTCTCTGTCAGTCTTGATGTTATGAGTAGCATGTGTTTTTTAAAATTTTTTATAAAAATATTTGTAATTACCAAGTATTCACATTCCTTAATATCATGTATAACTTGGGAATGTTCTACTCTTACATATAATTGAATCCTTAGATAACATTAATGTGCTGGGATTTTTGGTTTTTTGTTTTTAAATTTTAAAGAATAAAACAAAAGAGGACAGAACAAAGCAGATCAGAACAGAACAATTTAGGTAACACAGCACTTCACAACAAGACAACTGGATATTAACAGTAGCTACCATAATGTCTCTTTCTTTGAAATAGTTGAGCATAGCTTCACAACACAATAATATGAAACATAACAAAATAGTATAAAACCATTCAAGAGAATGAAAGTATTACATGGCATTCTGAACCAAATATCAGAAAATTAACAATGGCTACTATAATATCTCATTTTCCATAAAAAATTTGTTTATACTATTACATATTAAAATCTAATAAGACACAACATGATAGAACCAATGGAAAGAGAAGAACAAAAGCATGGTAGGACTTCAAAGCAAGATGATATTAAATCAGCAATGGCTGCCATAATGTCTTGTTTTCTTCAAAATAGCTGTTCATACCATCACACATAATAAAATCAAACAAAACAGAATAAAGCCATTCCAACTAATGAATGAAAACATTACAAGGCTTCAAAGCAATGTAATGGGGGATCATGATTACCATAAAATCTTATGTACTCTTACCATTTCTTAGGGAGACTATATGGTATTTATACATGTGAGTTTGATTTATTTCGTTTATGAGTATGGACTCAAATTGCATCCATTTATAGATATCTGAATGTGATCATTCTTTATAGCTGAGTAGTACCCCATTGTATAAAAATATCACAACTTTTTTTATCCATTCCTCAATTAATGGGCATTTAGGTTGTTTCTAAGATCTGGCTATTACAAATTGTGCTGCTGTAAACATGGGTGCACATATATCACTGTGGTATGATGTTTTCAGAATGTGCTGTTTTTAAAAAGCCCAAAAAGTTAACCATTTATAGCTATTCATCTTTGTGAATCAGGTACTTGATGCTACACAATCATAACAAGTTTGACTGCTCAGTCATCCATAAAATAAAGTTTGTGTTCAGAAGAGCTCTATTTTCACTGTACATATAAATCTGAATTTTAAAATACATTAATTAGAAAAGATACGTATAGAATACTTGTAGCTCCACATAAAATTTTACTTGGAAAAATAGTTCATTTTTTTGCTTTTATTTTTGTTTCCAAAAATTTTTTTTAGTATCAGGGATCGAGTTCACGACCTTGAGCTTGCCAGGCAAAGACTGCCTCTGAGTAATATCCCCAGCTCTTTTCTTTTCTTTTCTTTTCTTTTCTTTTCTTTTCTTTTCTTTTCTTTTCTTTTCTTTTCTTTTCTTTTTTGAGATGAAGTCTCACAGTGTAGTCCAGGCTGGTCTTGGACTCACTATATAGTCTAGACTGGCCTCAAAGTTTTGGCAGTCTTCCCTACCTCAGCCTCCTGAGTGCCAGTACTACAGGTGTGAACTACCACGCCCAGTTTGTTTCTTGTTCTTTTTTTGGAGACATGGTCTCATTCAAGCCCAGCATGGCCTTGAAACAGGGTACTCTTCCTGCCTCAGCCTCCCAAGTGATAGAATTATAGGCATGTGCCCACCACACCCAGCTTCAGATTTTCTTAAGGAGATGAATTTTTTTTTTTTTTTTTTGCACCAGGAATCAAACTCAGGACCTTGTGCTTGCCAGGCAAGGCCTGTCCTGCTAAACTATATATTTGGCCCTGAAAATTTTAATTCTATTTCTTGATAATATTTTTCATAGATTTTAAGTGTAGGAAAGGGGTTTCCCATTTTGATATCAGGTGAATGTGTCTTTATAATTTAGTGTTTAAAAACCCCTTGCAGGGCTGGGGATTTAGCTCAGCTGTGTAAGTGCCTGCCTTGCAAGCACGCAGTCGTGGGTTCGATCCCCAGTACCAAAAAAAAAAAAAAACCCTTATCTACAGTATCATTTATGAGGTGTTAGATGAGTCTGTAATTTTTATACATTTGTCTTTTGAGGGCTGAGGATTTAGCTCATTGTCGTAAGTGCCTGCCTGATAAGCATGAGGTCCTGAGTTCAATCCCTGGTACAAAAGAAAAAATCAACAATATCACATTTGTCTTTTGGATATTGCCTGCTCATTCCTTTTTTTTTTTTTTTTTTTTACTTTTTGATTAGTAGACATTTTTAAGATATAGTAATTAATCATTTGTTACATGTATTTTCTTCTACTTTGTCACTTGCCTTAATTTTATGATATCTTTATTTATATAGAAGTTCTAGCTTTGTGATGTGGTCAGATCTTTCACTACTTTTCAGCTTTTGGGGTTTTCTTGTTAGTATTGTTTAGTAAAATCTCTGTCATCCCAAGATTTTATTTTAATTCTTATGTATTTTGTTTGAAATTTGTTTCACATTTTGCTCTTTTAGTTTGTGTGAATTTAGTTTTGTGTAGAGTGTGAGGTAGGGATCCAACTTGACTTTTTCTAAGTGGATAGGCTATTTATTGACTTGTCTACTTTTAAAATGCCACAAGACTTTCTTAAACACATGAGTTATCTCTGGATTCCCAGTTGTGTTCTGGTGATGTCAGCCTGCATTTACTCCACTACCAGTTTCCTTTTCTTCTGTGGCTTTATGTGTAAATTTGATATATGGTAATCACATGCTTATTTTCAGATTTTTTTTCTTAGCTGTTTGCATGTTTTGAGTCCAGGGCCTATACACTGAGCTACAGCCCTGATACTTGCTCTAATTTTTATTTTTTTAGTTTTTTTTCTAAGTTGTTTATTTATTTATTTATTTATTTGTCTTGTTGAGACAGGTTCTCTCTATACAGTTTGAGTAGGCCTTGAGCTCACTTTGTAGCTAGCCCAGGCTGGTCTCGAACTCGCAACGATCCTCCTGCCTCAGCCTCCCAAGTGCTGGAATTACAGATGTGAGCCACCACACCCGGTCTTTCTTAGTTTTTTTTTTTATTTTGAGGGCTTTGCTAAGTTCTTCTGGCTAGATTTGAATTTAATCCTCCAGCCTCAGCCTTACAAAATGCTAGATTTACAGGTGTGCACTGCTACTTCTGGCAGCATTTACTGTTTCAGCGGGATTTTTATTTACTTATTTATTTATTCTGGTTTGTTGAGACAGGGTCTCACCTTAGTTCAGCGTGGCCTCAAACTCATGTAGACCATGCTGGCCTCAAACTGGCAGCAAGCCTTCTGCCTCAACCTCCCTATGTGTTGGAATTAAGGTGTATGCACCATGCTTCACTTTTCAGGAGAAAATTTAGATGAATTCTAGAAAAAAGTTCCTATTGAGATTTTGATTTGAATTGGCACTGAATTTTAGATTAACTTGGGAAAAGTTAATTTAGGTTAACTTGGGAAAAGTTTCATTAGCCAATCTTCCTATCAGCGAACATGTGTACCTTTTTATTCTTGAATCACTTATTGATATTTTAATCTAGCTTCTCATTATGGTTTTGTTTTGTTATAAATATATTTGAAAGATAGCCATTAGAATTTGTTGACAGAAATTCATCAAGTCTGCCCCCATGCTCATTTTTGTGTTCTCTTAGTGCTACAGAGGCTTTACCATGGTATAGGATGTATAAGCCCTCAGGGTTCTGTTATAATTGGCTCTGTATTATGATTTTTTTTCCTTAATGTTGTTATTTTTTATGTCATTAATTATTAAGGACTTTTTAATTATTGAACTTTTGCTTCTTTTGTTGGACATGAAGGATATTTTCAGTTTCTTGATAGTATAAATTGGTGTAGTGCTTTTACTCTTGTTTTATTTTAAAAAGTTGCAGAAAGTAATTTTTAAAAAAATTCTTTAGATAATACATAGTCATAACAAAAAATTCATAGAGGCCAACCTGGACAACATAGTGAGTGAGACACTGCCACCCTACCATCACCCCTTCCAGAAAAAAGAAATCCCCAAACCCTTGGCAATAAGACCTTATTTATTGATGGGTCAGTTGCCAATTGTTTTTTTAACCCATACTAAGTAAATATATGTACTTTTATTCAAAGTATACATACTTTATGAAACATAAATCTAAGAGTAGAACACACAGGTTTGAAATCCCAGTTCAGCCTTGTCTTACCTTACTTCATGACACGAAACTAATGACTGAAGTCTGCTTCACTTGTTTGTTAAATGAGATTAGGAAGATGCCTGCCACAGCAGGCATAAGTGTGAGCATACATAGTCCACTACCTAGGCAATCAACCCATAGTGTCTATTCCTAAATAGTTCACAAATGTCTTTGTTCTGTTTCAAAGTTAATTCTTTTTGTTATTGTTGTTGCTTTTGAGACAGGGTCTTGCCTTGAACTCAGTATGTAGCCTGTGCTGGCTTTGAACTCCCAATGATCCTTCTGCTTCAGCCTCCTGAAGCTCTTTGTTCATTTGAATGTATGGGGCTTTGTACATGCTAGGCATATGTTCTACCATGGGGCTTCTGGCCCCACTTAACTAGGATTCCCGCACCAAACTGCAGGATGCAAGATTACAAAGAGCCTAGTTCATTCATACAGGAATGCTAGTTAAGCTTAAATTGTTTCAAACTAACACACCATGAGATGACCCCCTTTATCTCTCCAGTTCTCAAACAAGATGAGATGTTCTGCCTAAAGTCTGAGCAGAGCCTGATTTAACTGTAACCGAAGAGAGCCCATTTGCCTTGGTTGACTGCTGATCTGGGCCTGGCTACCTGCCCTGGGCCTTTTCTGCCCAAGTAGTTGGTATGGCCCTGGCTGTTCCTTGAACAGGGGAGGGTAGGATGTGTATGTGTGTGTGTGTGCGTGTGTGTGTGTGTGTGTCTTCTCATACCATTTCAGTCACGTGGATGAGGCAGGAAAGTGAGCCTGCACCCAGGTGCTGACCTTTTCATAGTGATTCTCCCCAGTGCACGGACTCATTCAGTGCTTTTAGATCTGTCCTGGTCTGGTCCTGCCTGGGACTCAGAGAGAAGAGCAAGGGGAGATTTTTATTCTGTTCCTCAAAGAGAATATATAAAAGCATTCACCATTGTCAGAAGCATTGGGTTCTCTCCCTGCCTTGGCATATTGCTTAAATCAGTCAGAAAGGTGGAGTAAAAACTGGCTTGCTTAGTATTACATATAATCTGTGTCCTCACTGATCATACATCAACTTATTACTCATGAGATGTTCTCTTTCCTTGCTTAATGGTTCATGACATGTTCTTTGTTTTTCTCCTACCCCTTGAGTCCTTCTCTTCTTACTCTCCTATACCTGGCTTTTAAATGTTATAGACTCTAGGCCCTCTTGTCACTCCATTCCCTTAATCAGATCCTTGCTTTTGGCTTCTTTAAGGATGAATCTGAGCATTTTTATCTCCATCCCTGACCTCTTCTTTGAGTACTTGTTTGCATATCTCCTTGCCTACTGAACATCTCTACTGGCTCTTTTAGAAGTACTTGATATTCAGCATGTCTAAGATTTAATTCATAGCTTCCTGTGCAAATGTTTACTATCAGTGAAAGGCATCACTCCCCAAGCAGTTGTGCAAGCCAGAAACCTGTACCTTGTGTGTGATTCTTCCTCCCTGGACCAAATCCAATCAGTCACAAGGCCCAGTAATTTGTTGTTAATCTTTTAAAATTGTGAACTCTCTAATGGCGTACGGAAAAATCACTGTGCGTCTTGTAATAATGTTCACAAAGCTTAATCCTTGTAACCAACATTCAAGACCTAAAATGAACCATTGCCAGCACCCTAGAAAGCCCTCCTTAACCTGTCCGCATCAACTGTGCTCTTCCTCTTTCTAAAAAGAACTCTAAATCCAACTTTTATGATCATCACATTCTTTTCTAACCAAGATCGAATCCAAACTTAGTAGTTGAGTTTTGTCTGCTCTTAAAGCTTGTATAAATGGAATGTTTTAGTTTGTTTTCTTTATTTGGCTGCTTTCACTGAATGTTATTTTATGGCTCAACCTATGTTTATGGAGATATAGTTTATTCCGTAGCCATTACTGAATAATATTCTTGTATAGGAATATATCACAGTTGATTTGTTCATCTTCTTTTTGAAGGACATTTAAGTTGTTCTTAGTGTGCAGAATTGTGAATACTGCTCCTGTGAACATTTCTGTGCATCTTCAGTTTCAGTTGGTAATGCTATAGTGCTGTTTTCTAAGATGATTGTCTTAGTTTACATTCCTACCAATGTGAGACTTCCTGATTATACACCTCTTTGCCAAGCCTGGAATTATCAATCTGTTATATTTTATTAACTATTCTGGTATATATGTAATGGGCTTTTGTATATAAATGAGGCATATTTCATAATATAAGTAGTCTATACAAAGCAAAAATGTTAAATATACAGCTTGAATATTTTTTCTGTGGGTGTACTGATGTGTAGTCATTATTCACATAAAGATGTAGCACCTTTATTTCACCCTACCAAGTTCTCTTGTGCTGTTTCAGTCAGAAGCTTCTGTTCTGATCACACTGTTTTGCCTGTCTTTGAAACTTCATATAATTGAGCTCATCCAATATGTATTTTTTGATGTCTGACTTTTAGTTAGTATAATGGTTTTGTAATTCATTAAAGTTGTTGGTTGCCTCAGTTTTTTTTTTTAATCATTGAGTTCTGTTATATGATTATGTTACTATTTGCTCATTCTTTTTTTGTTGTTGATTGTCGTTTCTAGGGTATAGCTATTGTGAATTAAACTGCTATGAACATTGTCTTGCAAGTCTTTTTACATATGTATTCATTTCTCTTGAGTATATATCTGGGACTTGATATCTGGGTCAGAGAGTAGGTGAGTATTAGAAACCATGAAATAGTTTCCCAAAATGATTGTACTACTTAACATTCTTCTTTGGTTTTCATTTGCTTTTCTCTGATTACTGATAAGATTGAGAAGCCCTTCTTACACTATTTTGGCCATTTGGAGATCTTCTCTTTGAAAGACGTTGTTAGTCTTTTTTTTCCCTTTTTTCCCCCATTCCCCTCCCCTCCCTTCAAACCCTCTTGTTTTTGTCTCTTTTTCTCTCAAGCATTTTATCTATATTTCAGATAATTTTACTCTGACTTTTTCTTCTTTTAAAGGCTTGAGGGTTTTGTTTGTTTTTTGCATTACTGGGAAAAAAACCCAGGACCTCATGCATGGTAGGCAGGTGCTACATCTTCAACTTTTTTATTATTGTTATTTTATTTTGACAAAGAATCTCACAAAGTTGCCCAGGCTGACCTCAAACCAGCTTGCAATCCTTCTCCCTCCCTCAGCCTCCTGAGTAGCTGGGATTATAGGGTTGAGGTATCTTCATTAGTGGAAATTCTTCTTCTTCTTTTTTTTTTTTTTTGTCTTTTTCTTTTTGGGACAAGGTCTTACTGTGCAGTTCAGGTTGGCCTTGAGCTCACAAAGATCCTCCTGCCTCAGCCTCCCAAGCATTAGGATTATAGGCTTGCATCATCACACCTGGCAGTAGAAATTCTTTTTTTTTTTTTTTTTTTTGGTACCGGGAATCAAACTCACGACCTTGCACTTGCAAGGCAGGTGCTTATGCCACAGAGCTAAATCCCTGACCCTAGAAATTTTTAATGCAGTTAATGTATCAAACTTTTCCTTTGAAGTTAGAGATTTTTGTATCCTGGTGTGAATATCATCTATTCTGTTATTGTTTACTTTTAACATTTAGAGCAACACTGTGGTATACACACACATTTATTTAGTGGTATGAGGTGGGTCAGTTATTTTTCCTCTATTTCTGTTTGATTATTTTATTATTGTGGTACAATTTATTGGAAAGACTTCCTCTTGCTTTGCAGAGCCACCTTTGGCACAAATCAGGAGAGTATGTAGAAGGGCTTGTCTGGGCTTTCTTACTCCATTCTTTTCTCTGTTGCTGGACCTATTTTCCATTTACTTAAGATACTGTATTTCAGGAGTTCTCAAAGTGTGGTCTGGAGACCATATAAGGTTCCTGAGACTGTTCTAGGGAGTCTGCAAGGTCAGAACTACTGTACTTTTATAGTAACATGTAATTTGCCTTATTCTCTTGAAAGTTTATTATAGGACTTTTCTAGAGGTGCGTGGCATGTGATACTGAATGCACAAGCAAATATGAGAATCCAGCTGCCTTTTATTAGATCATACATTAACAGGATTTATAAAACAATGCTACTCTTCTAAATTATTTTCAGAAAAATTATTTTTTACATCAAAAATACTATTCATGTTAATGTGATGGATTTCGTATTTTTAAATGAATGAGTAATTATAATAGATGTAACTCACTTAAGTTAAAGCTTTTAGAGCTTAATAATTTTATGGAAATAAGGTGGGCATGGTGGCACATGCCTGTAATCTCAGCATTTGAGAAGCTGAGGCAGGAGGATTGCTGTGAGTTTGAGACCAACCTGAATTACTTAGCAAGACTGTCTCTGAAACAAAACAACCCCCCTCTATCAATAATTTACAGAATTATATCAAGATCATAAAGTTTGCTGGGCGTGGTGGCTCACGCCTGTCATCCCAGCACTCGGGAGGCTGAGGCAGGAGGACCCTTGCGAGTTCAAGACCAGCCTGGGCTACAAAGTGAGCTCAAGCCCAGCTTGAACTGCACAGCGAGACCCTGTCTCAAAAAAAAAAAAAAAAAGAAATCATAAAGTTTGAGGATCACTACTCCCTTCCCTGTCCCTAGTATTAGGGATTGAACCCAGAGCCTCCTCATGTATAGTAGGCAGGTACTCTACCACTGACCTACCAAGTAATCTTTTTTATTTTTATTTTTTTAAAGTTTGGGATAAGATATTGTCAAATTGCCTATCTTGGACTTGAACTTGTGATCCTCTTGCCCTAGCCTCCCAAGTAGCTAAGATTACACTTTTTTTTTTTTTTTGTCTTTTTGAGGCAGGGTCACATTACACAGTTCAGGCTTGCCTTGAGCTCACTTTCCTGCCCAGGCTGGTTTTGAACTCACAACCATCTTCCTGCCTCAGCCTTCTGAGTGCTGGGATTACAGGCGTAAGCCATCACACCTGGCTCTAGAATTACACTTTTGTACCATTCTGTCCAGTCTTACTCTAGTTTTATAATTCTTCATATCTAATAAGTGAAAAATCTTGGCTGTTGTTTGACTCATTACATTTCCTTATACATTTTACAATCAGTTTGTGAGATTCCGCAAGTATGCCTGTTAGAACTTCAATTGAAAGTGTGTTGAATAAATTTGGGGACAGTTGAAATATATATACTACTGAATTTTCCAACTCATAGACATTTTACTCCATGTATTTTTGGCTTTAACTTTTTTCTCAATACTGTCACACTTTTTGGGGGTGGGTGATAGGGGTGGATAGGGTCTTGCTATGTAGTTTAGGCTGGCCTTAAACTCACTATGTAGCCCACGCTGGCCTTGAACTCACAATGATCATCCTGCCTGAGCCTCCTAAGTGCCAGGATTACAGGCATGTGCCACCACCTCCATCTCTGTTACATTTTTTTTTTAAATACAAAGCCATGCTATAGTTTATTTTATTTTATTTTATTTTATTTTATTTTATTTTATTATGCCTTGTCATTTTGGTACTGGAAATTGAACTCAGGGCCTTTCACCTGCTAGGCAGGCACTGTGCCAGTGAGCTACATCCCCAGCCCCCTGTTACACTTTTTACATTGTTTTCTTTACACACTTTTTTAAAGAAAATAACTGTTTTAATTGCCTGTGTTTTGCTGAGACAGGGTCTTGCTAGGTATACAATTCAGGCTGGCCTTGAACCATCTAACCCAGACTGTCTTCAAATTTGAGGTGATCCTCCTGAGTACTGGGATTACAGGTGTGCACGCCACAGCTGGCTAATAAATCTACTTTAAGAACTATCAAGAAAGTGAAGGATGCCTCTGAAAACTATTGTAAAACATTACAAAATACAAAAGAATGAATGCTGAATCATAACATTTTCTTGAATAGGATGACTTTCATTGCCATAGTTATAGCTAGTAATTTATTTTTTCATATTTCATTTCTAAAATTAAGATCTCTGTCTGTCTGTCTGTCTTTTTGAGACAGTTCAGGCTGGCCTGGCCTTGAACTTTGTAGCCTTGGTTGGCCTTGAACTGGCAGTGATCCTCCTGCCTCAGCCTCCCCTGAGTACTGGGATTACAGGCGTGCGCCACCAGGCCTGGCCTAAATATGTTTTAAAATTGATGACATCTTCTAATCACTTCTGCCCATGTGATAATCATGAAGCTTTAGGAACATCTTAACTAGTTCCTTTTACTTTTTGTTTTTTTCATTTTTAACACAATTCACTTGTTTACGCCAGGTGTGGTGGTGCACACCTGTGATCCCAGCACTCTAGGAGGCTGAGGAGGTTGCAGGTTCCAGCCTTGCTTGGGCAACTTAGTGATTTAGCAGGCAGAATTAAGGATTGATAGAAGGAAACTAGATAGAGCTTTTGCAAGTGGAAAGGGGTCTAAGAAACAGGGTGGAGTGGGTGGAGAGGGGAAGTAATAAGATTGAAGATGCGCACGTACATATGCAAAACACCCACAGTGAATGTGAACTCTGTATGTCATGAATGTGAACTAAAGATCATAGCAATAATAATAAAACGGGGAAAAGGGATCTAGAAACAGGGAAGTGGGTAAGGAAGGGGAAGGGAATATAAAAAGATCAAAGCCCACTCATGAATGTAAACTTCATATTTTGCCAACATGTATTAAATGAAATGAAATGAAAAAAGGGGCATCTATCTTTGTGATGACCCAGATCTGTAAATTGTATAATCACACATGTTTTTTCAAAACTTGATTCTACAAGTTTATATGAAAGAAGCAAAGTGAAATTTTTGTAAAAATTATAAAATCAGTGTTCCTGTAGAGGGAATTAGGGTTATCAAACAGAGTTTATGTCAAAGTAGTCAAGAGCATCAGAATAAACAGGGCATCATTAGAGCAGAGTTGAGATTGCTAAAGTAGCCTCATTTATACAGATACTTGATTTGATAAAGATGAAAACTGAATTCTTCAGTAAATAACATTGGATCAACTGAGTAGCCATTTGGGAATAAAGACAGCTATGTCTGGCTTCATTTACCAGCATGTCTATGAAATTTATGTTTCATGTTTCAGTTTTTTATTATGTAGTATTTTATTTTAATATGCCACATTTGTCTGTTCTACTATTGATAGAAATTTTGGTTTTTATTTTTTGGTTAAAATGAATAAAACTGAAAATGTTCTTGTATATGATTGGTGGACATATGCATTCATTTTCTGTTAAAATTCAGTGGATCTGCTATGTCATATGTTACACTTATGTTTGTGTATATTGCCATTTTCCCAAAGTGATTGTACCAGTTTATGCTCCCACCAGTGTTATGAAAGAGTTCACTTACATTTATGTTCTACAAAATCCCAGACCCTATTAAGAAAAGAATTGGTGAGTTTACATGAAATAGACAACGCATGCATGGCTAAAACTAGGTTAATGTTGGAATTCTAATGATGAACAGAAAATATTTGCTGGGCATCATGTTTAAAAGCTAATTTCTAAAAAAAAGTGTGGAGCAGATTATGGAAAAGACCAACAACTCAAGAGTCAAGTGAGCACAGACCTTTCACACAGTTCAGAGAATGTCAGGTAGCTCTTACACATATGAAATGATTCTTAATTTCAGTCATGGGAGAAAAACAAATTATATTGAAAGTTTTTTTTATGTATCAGGTTGGCCAAGGTTAAAAAGCTTGACTTAACTGTCAGGTAAAATATGGGGAAACAGCTAATTCCATATATTAATGATAGAATTTTAAATTCAGTGGGAAGCACTTTAATGTATCTGTTAAAATTATGAATACATACACCTCAAGGTAGTATGAATTATGATGTATTTACACACTGGTATGTTACCATGCAAGAGAAATGAAAGAATTAAAATTCACATAATGTGAGCTTTACAAACATAATGTTGAAACACCTATACACATAGATGTAAATTTAAAAACAGGCAAAATTAATACATGTTTTTAGAGGTCAAGGTGGTGGCACACACTTGGGGAATTCCCTGGATAGGGTAAGAGGAAGGTCTTTGGGGGCATGTCATCTTCAGCTTCTTTGTCTGGACTGTTAGTTCACTTGGTATTACTTTATGACTAGTTTATTTCACTTAGCACAGTGTCCTCAGGATTTAGCCATACTATTTTGTGACTTTTCAATTCTGTATTTTGTTAATTGGTTACATTGGGAAAATTAAGCTACAAAATTGGGGTTCATATACTTTTCTTGAACATGTGCTGTACAGGGATTGATTCCAGAGCCCCCTGTGACCATTGATGCTCAAGTCCCTCATAAAATGGCACAGTATTTGGATATACCTGCACACATCCTCATATATACTTTAAATCGTCTCTAGATGACAATTTACAGTATAAATTCAATGTGAGAGGTTATCACATTATATTGTTCAGGGCATAATGGTCTGTACATGTTCCGTGCAAAAATGTTTCTATGTGTGTTTAGTTTAATCTGCAGTTGCAGAATTTGCCAATACAGAAGGACAATTATACTTCATTAAAAGTTTTTATATGAAAAGTAGTGTGCATACATGCAGTAACACAAAGAATGTGCATACTCTTAGTCCATTCTAAGCTTGTCACACACATGCACACACTTATATGTAGGAGTTAAATAGTATGAATACATGTAATGCTGTGTTTGTAATCATAAAAATTTGAACAGAGTTTAATTACCCATCAGTAGAGAACTAGAAAAATAATCAGGGAATATCAGTAGTAGTAATTTCATGTAAAGTAATTTGAAAAAGTCTCTATGATAACACTGCATGAGAAGACCAAAGTGTATAATAGGTCATATACTACTATTCATGTGTGGGTTTCTGTGTATATATAAATATACATAAACGGTACATCAAAAAGGGTAGAGGAATGTTAACACTGGCTTTCTAGACAAGTGGATGAAGGGTTGGAGGGGGAAATTGGAAGATGCTTTTCTCTATATAGTGTTTTGTGACATTAAAACAATATAATTATGGTAAAACATACCGATCTTAAGCATTCTTCAGTATACAGTTCAGTAGCGATATGTGTAATCACAGTATTGTGCATCCAATCTCCAGAACTCCTAGTGGTAAGAGGACAGTAAGCAGCTCCCCATTCCTCCCACTGGAGGTCACCATTCTACTTGCTCTATCACGGGCCAACTGCATACTTCATAAAAGTGGAATCACACAGTAAATATCTTTCTGTGACTGGTTTATTTTTACTTAGCACAGTGTCCTCATGATTCATCCATACTATTTTGTGACTTTTGAATTCTGTATTTTGTTAATTTATTACATTTATTTATTTATGTTGACAGGGTCTTGCTATATAGTTCAGGCTGCTTTGAACTCACTCTGTAGCCCAGGCTGGCCTCAAACTCAGGATCCTCCTGTCTCAGCCTCCCAAGTACAAAGGTTATAATTGTGTGCAGCACACCCAACATTACCTATTTTTGAAAGAAATTAACATAAAAATCCTGAATATCATTAAGAGCTGGTTTAATCAGATGGTAAAAAGTTGATAGCTAGGGCTGGGCATATAGCTCAGCAGCATAGCGCCTGCCTGGCAAGCGCAAGGTCCTGAATTCAATTCCCAGTACCCACCCCCCAAAAATGTTGATAACTGGTGTTCATTATTCAGCTTAATCAATATTAAATGCCTTTTGGTGGCAAAACAATTTTATGTCAAAGTGCCATTTGAAGCCTGATTTCATTCCAAAATTTTCCTTTTTTCAACAGTAGGTGCTAACCAAAAATGCAGGCTCCAGGCCCCAACCTCTTGACCTTGCTCAATAGTTTTTCCCTTTGGCTCTGCTCACCTTTGGCCTGTGTTATGTGTCAGCCTTTTAACCCCCAGCACTGTCTGGTTCTGTGCCAAAGGCATTGCTTCCTCTCTGCAGATCTTGCCTGTATCTCTGACCTGAAAGGTAGTTTTTCATTCTGCTAGCTTTTCACTGCTGTGTTGAGATCATTATTCTCCTGCCCTCTGCGGTAATCTTGTTTCCTGTCAGTGGAAACTCATCATTTCCGGCAGAATCTGTGACTGGAAGTGGGAACAGTGGAGCAAGTAGAAGTGCTAAAGTTTATGGAAGGACTATGCACCATTGATTAGAGAAGAGGGGTTAGGCAGAGCATATGTGACTTGTTTTCTGAAACGCCAGTTTGACATGATGGCCTGCAAAACAGCTGGAGCTGTAAGAGATGTGGACTGAAGAAGATAGCTTCCCATTATAAACCCTCCATGCATAAGAACAATTATAAAGAATTATCCACAAAACAGTTATTCTTAACATTGTTATTAAACCTCTAGTTATGTATAAAAGTATAGCTCACATTTTAAAATGTAGCAGGTTACATTTTGTAGTTTGTGTTCCCTGCACTGTGTTCTATTCCAGGATGAAGAATGCCAAGGCCAGTCACGTATGATATTATAATCAGAAGGGTGGGAGAATTACATGAGGTTAGTGTCAAATCAAGTGGAGCAAATTCCAACGAAAAATGAGTAAAAACACTTTAGATGTTATATAGGCAGAGTCAGATAGATCAGGATAAATCATTTAGATGTGAAATTGAAGAACTGCTAGTTGACTTACAATAGTCTTTCTGTCTAGCAGTGATGCAGTAACAAGGGCTAGCTCTCCCTTACTACCTTGAGAGAGTAGAAAACTAGACAGTGTATGACATAGGGATTTATAGACTCTGGGTAATAGGCACGTTGGACTTTGAGAATGGGAAAAGGGAAACCTGCTGAGCTGTGGTTCCCCTGATTCATGTTAGGGGTGGTCTGCCGGCTATAGAGTAGGGATAGGGAACTGAAACAATCTGGTGGTGTTGCAGAGTGGAGGATCCAGAAAGTGGATGGTTTTTTTGGGGTGGGATAGTCAGAGACAGCCATAATCTGCGAGTGGATTATATGAGAGGTGAGGTAGATGCAGAGGGAGCTCCAGGAGTATGCAGAGGGGTCTCTGAGTCTGGTTGAGGCCAAATCTACCTGTGTTAGAACCACTGGAGGCTAGAGGAAAGCAGTAGACTAAGTGATTCCTGGAACTCATGCAGCTGGAAATAGTGTCTCTCTAGAGGGCAGGGCAGTGGTGGGAGGGAACATATACACATAGTATTTACAGGGCAGCAAAGTGGTATTACCTGCTAATAAGGTTAAATTAACTTTTTTTTGTTTTGTTTTTATTTAAAGAGAAAAGCATGTAAAGGTTAGCAATAATACAGAATTCCAAAAAAAAAAAAAAAGATAATGAGAAATCACTAGTTAATAAATTACATATTGTCCTCTTAGAAATAGTTGTTCAAGTTACAGAATTAAAGCATACAAAGTAGGTAGTCAAACAGTGAGAGTGTAAACAGCTACGCATGCATGAATCTTGACATGTATTTCTATCCTTTCTGTATTAGAGGGAAAAAGAAAACTTAGCAAGACAAAACAAAACAAATTCCTATAAAAACATGAAACCAAGAAGTCATATAAAACCACAGTACAAGGTGATCTACAATGATTACTGTGTTGTTTCTTATTATCTTCAATAGAATGTCTATATCATCAGGCATAATTGAATACAGCAGTATAATTGAGTAAAGCAGTAAATAACAATATTAGTAAAAATAAAACATTGTAGACAGTATAAAACTTCAAAGGCAGGTAATAATCAAACCACAGTGGATATTCTAGTGGATCTTGTCATCTTAAGTGCAGTTGCCTATACTCTCAGACTTGATACTATCAATCATAACAGCTTTGAAGAAAGTCTATCAATACAAAACAGTGATCCAGCAAACCAGATTCAATTACAATCAGTCATGGCAAAACAGTGTAGGTTTTACAGAGCCCCAGACTAAGTTAATAGGAAATTAAGGATGATTACCATACTATATGCTGTCATTTTTGGGATTGCTGTCTGTGCCCTCAAATCTAGTATAGGTACAATGACTGGAACAGAGTATAATACATCTAAGCAGGGTAGTGTGAGCAATGTGGGTTCTAAATCCTGGCACACCATCAACAACATAGTGCATCAAGGCCATCTATGTTAGAGACTCCAGCCATCCTTCTCTGCCTCATTTCCGCCATGCTATTTTTTTTGCCTTTGTTTAGTTTTCTGTTTCATTCTACTACCTGCCCCACTCATTGAGGCCTTTCTGCCACTGTTCCTAAAATCCTGGTATTTTTTTTTCTCTCTCTAGAATGTCCTTCAGTATTCTTTGTAGGGTTGGATTAGTGGTCACAAACTCCCCCAGTTCCTCTTTGTCATGGAAGCATCTTGTTTCTCCATTAATTTCTGGTGACAGTTTTGCAGGGTACATCAATCTGGGCTGGAGGTTATTTTCTTTAAGGGCTTGGAATACTTTACTCCAAGCTCTTCTTGATCTGATGGTCTGTGTTGAGAAGTCAGCCCTGATTCTAATGGGCTTACCTTTATAGGTAATCAGGGTGCTACAGATGGAAGAAGGGAGGAACACAAAAAAAGGAAACATTCTCTGTCAGCTTTTAATATTGTTTTTATATTGAATTTCTGGTATTTTGATTCTTATATGTCTGGGTGTAGATCTGTTTTGGTTGTAGGTGGCTGGAGTTCTGTATGCCTCACATAACCGAATGTCATTTTCTTTTCCCATGCTTGGGAAGTTTTCCTTAATTATTTCCATGAATAGCCTTTGTAATTCGCCTGTATGTATTCCTGCTTCTTCGTTCACGTTTCTTATTCTTAACTTGTAGATTCTCTTGTCATCTTTTAACCTTTGTATTGTTACTGCCTGTTTCCTTGTTATTTTAAAGAGATCTTTCCTTTCATGATCATGCATTGCAAACTTGTCTTCAAGTTTTGATAGTCTATCCTTAGTTTATTTTAAGGAGTTTCGCCAGCTTTCAGTGGAGTTTTAAATTTCCTGGTAGTCTCTTTGAATCTGTTTCATGTATTCTATATTTTCTTTATATTCTTTATCGAATGTTTCTCTCCTTTTTTTGTGTTCCTCCCTTCTTCCATCTGCAGCATCCTGAGAGATGCTTCCTGAGAGCATTTTTTTTATTACTCTGCTCGTATCTTGCTTTACCTGATTTAATATTTCAGTTTTGAGCTCATCTACAAGGTCCCAAAGATATCTCTTAATGTCCATTGAAGCCATGTCTGATGTTATGTGTTTGCCACCCTCAGTCTCCCTTGTTTTTCCTTCTCCTGGATCAATGCTCTCAGGGTTCTGGGCTGGGGGGCCTCCTCCTGCCTCTCTCTCCTGTCATGGCCCTGGCTTCCTCCACACGGGTAACAGTGCAGGTCCCAGCCCCCTTCCCTGTTGGCCACATTTCCTCCGAAGCATGCTGGTAAGGGAACTCTGCCTTCTCCTGCCTGCTCTTGTCACTGAGGTATAAGCAGCGGCTGTGTTTGCCTACTGCTCCCCACTGGGCCAGCCAAACTTCAGGTGCCCTCACTTGGTTAGTGCTTGCCAGGCACAGGGAATCGATTTGGGATGGCTCATTGGGTCCCAGCCAGGGGCGCAGCCCAAACCAAGCAAATCCCATGAATCTGCTCTGTGGAGGGAGCAACCAACTGAAGTCACTGTTGCTCCCAGTTCAGGCTCCTCCTGCCTGATTCCAACATGTCACCCATTTGGTCGTGCCCTTCCCGTGTGGGGTGGTCTCATTCCCAGCACTGATCGTGGATTAATGAAGGTCCCTTCACCGGCTCTGCTCTCCGTTTGGCTCACCAACCCCCGACTTAAGCGCTGCTCTGCTTCCTGTGAGTGGCAGTGGGAATGAGTTTGGGTGGCTCTGCTGGCTGGCGTGGATTCAGGCCTTTGCAAACTTGGCGGGTTGCCATGAACGAAAATGCTGTGTCCCGTAATTTTTAGCTGTTTCAGTTGTAGTCCCGAAGTATTTGACGAGCTTTTTTACGTGTCAAGAGCTTCCTGTGTCAAGAGGATCCATCTCCCTCTGTCTGGGTCTCTCCAGGGTGTTTATTCTGGCAAATGAGTTGCTTCCCCCCAGGAGGCCTTGTATTTTGTTGCTCACTGATCGGCCATCTTGTCTTCTCTCTCTAAATTAACTTTAAAGACTGCAGCACTCTGTTAGAGCACTTCACCCTATTAGGGTACAGTGTAAAAACAAGTCTTGAAGGAGCCATCTGGTTACAAGATACTTCACAGTGTGGCAGAGGAGAGTCTAACACTACCTAAAGAAATACAGCAAAATCCAGCACCCAAGACATAAAACTTAGTTTGTCCTTCAATACAAAATTGCCAGTCATATAGAGAACTAGGAAAATGTGATTTAAAAGCAGGAGGAAAATAAGAGGATTGATAGATGATAGAATTAAACATTAAAACATTTTGTTCAAAAAATGTTTACCTTGACAAGGAGAGAAATGAAAGATACAAAGTCAGAAACAGATCTTACAGAATTGGAAATAAGATAGATAGAATTGGAAAAATATGTGAATGCTAACTAAATGCAAATTGGTGAACTTTGAAGATAGTAATACAAAGTCCAAAATAAGATAGGAAGAAAAATAGCAAAATTAGTAGATTAGCAGCTATAATGGAGGCAGTAGTTAAGGACAAGAATAATCTAATATTCATGTATTTGAAGGCCCAGAAAAGAGTGGGAGAAGATAGAAAAAACTTTAAACTAATGACAAGAAATTCTTAAAATTCAATGAAAACTACATATATAGATTCAAGAAACTCAACAGATTTCAAGAATAAACAAAAAGGAAACCACCCTAAGTCACATTACAGTGGTCCCTCTGTTCATGGACTTAATCCTTGCCCTGATTTTGGTTGCAGAATTTGTTCCACAGTTCTGATTGCAACCAATAGTAACATCATCATCAAACATATGTACAGAGTATATAATCTGATGCACATTGACAGTAACAAAAGCAAATCAAAAGAAACATCTTTAAAGTTTTTTTTTAAACCTGTGTTTCACCTAGGAAGTGAGGGGGAAATAAAGAGTTTAAGCAAATACTGAGAGTACTTGTTACTAGCAGACCTGCATGCAAAGATGTTACTGAGGCAGAAGGACAATGATTTAAAATGGAAATACAGATCTTCACTAAACATTAGAAGGTGCTGGAAATGTCAGCTTCAGGAGGAAGACATTCTAATTTTTTAATCCTTTAAGGGATGATTGCAGGGCCGGGGATTTAGCTCAGTGGCATAAACGCCTGACTGGCAAACACAGTTAGGAGTTCAATCCCTTGTACGGAAGAAAAAAAAAAAAAAAAAAGAGATAAAGGATGATTGCTTTGCAAGTGACTACCCCAGGGTTTCTCTTTGGGGTAATGGACATGTTCTTGGGATTAGTGGTGATGGTAGCACAATAGCACAGAGGATAGGAAGAAAGATACAGAAACCGTTGTATTGTCTGTCTCTAGTGATGTAGATAAGTTAAAGTCTAGAGCAACCACTGCAAAAACAGGTATAGCTAATAGTGGAGGTAAATTGGATCTTACATAGCATTCAGTTAATCCAAAAGAATGCATGGGGTGAGTGGAAAAGGTAGGAAGCACAGGCAGGACAAGCAGAAAACAGACAGCAAGATGGTAGGTTTTAGTACAGCCCTATCAGTGATTGTAGATGGTGTTGAAAATTCAAACTCAGCTGTTTTGTTTTGTTTTTCCTGTTTTTGAGATGGTGTCTGCTATATTGCCTAGGCTGAATTCAAACTTGTGGGTTGAACTGATCTACCTCAGCTACCCAAGTAGCTGTGACTATATAATGCCTGGGTTTTATTTACACTTTTTTTTCAATAATTAAAAAAAACCAACTGCAAAACATAAAACCTTTCTTCTTACTGTCATTAACATTTTAGCATATATCTTTCCACTTGATTTTTGTCTATGCATATGTATATTTATATATGTATATACTTGCATGTAAGTATACAAATAGATGTGTGTACACATAAGTATGTGCTGTTTAAAAGAAACAAAATTAAGATCATGCATTTTGTTTCCTTTATGTTTGAATCATGAGCATTTGGGCATGTAATAAAATACTTGTGCTGGGCTTGGTAACACGTGCCTTAATCCCAGTGTTCTGGAAGGCTGAGGCAGGAGGATTCTAAATTTGAACTCAGCCTGAGCAACTTAGTGAGACATGGGGTTCAATTTTTAATCTTGCAAAAAACAAAATAGATAAACTTGTAAATAGCTTTTAGTGTCTGTATAGTATTTCACTGAATAATCAAATTATAATTGGATTCATGCTAGATGGGTTTGCCATATAAGTTGTTTTTTAATTTTTAATTTTAAAAACATGTGATGAGTATCCTTGTATATTTATGTGTGTCTTTATTTACATTATAATTTTAATTATTATAAATATTATTATATTCCTAGAAGTGGACTCTGCAAATTTTTATTTATTTATTTATTTATTTATTGATACAAGGTCTTACAGTGTAGCCCAGGCTGGCCCCAAACTCAGCAATCCGCCTGTCCAACCTTCCCAGTGCTGGGATTATAGACATGTTTTGGGGTTTTTTTGTTTTTTTGAGACAGGGTCTCACTCTGTAGTCCAGGCTGGCCTTCAACTCACTATGGATCCCAGGCTGGCCTGGAATTTGCAGTGATCCTACAGCCTCAGCCTCCTGAGTGCTGGAATCTAAGTGAGCACCTCCACGCCTGGCTTTGGACTTGGCAAATTTACTGTAATAAAATGCATTTAATAATCTATGCTCCCACTATGTGAACATGAGAATGCCAGTTTTTCTTTTTATCTTTGTATATGTTAATTTTTTAAATTTGCTAGATTTTTTTAAAAAAATTGCATATAACTTGTTTTTTCCCATGCCTCTACTTAGAAGATACTCTGTTAATCTTTGAAGTTTGAAATTTCATGTTTTTCTCCCACTTCCTCTTCCCTCTTTATGGTTTTCTTTCATTCTTTTCTTTAGTTTTTACTTGAACATCATATTTTGTAGACTATGAACTTTTAGAGACCTGTTTCCATATCTGCCTTTTTCACTATTATGTTCTCAGAGCATAGCTATCATATACAAGATGACAAATTTCTCAAAAGAATACAGGTAGAGTGTTTTCTTTCTGCAACTCCTGTTATTGGTGAGGTTGATCTGAACCTGCTTACAAGTTTGTCCCTTTCATCTTACTAATCTGTTTCATTTTTTATTAGAGTTATGAGATTACTCATTTTAAAAATTTCACTAATTTTTGTTTGGTAATGTTTCATATGTTATTACTACTATTGCTATTTTAAGTTTGGCACATTATGTTTTTCATCTTTTTTTGTTGTTGTTTTTGAAATGGAATCTCATTGTGTGACCCAGGCTGGCCTTTAATTCATGGGCTTAAGTGATTTTTCTGCCTCAGTCCCTTGAGAAGCTGAGACTATCGGTACATGATACCATGATCAGTTTGAAAATTTGTTCATCTGTAAAATTTTTCCTCATCTTAGAGTACTAACTTTAAGATGATTTACAGATGTCAACATCTATCAGATTCATTTAAAACATTAGGTAGCTGGGCGTGGTGGCTCACACCTGTAATCCCAGCACTCGGGAGGCTGAGGCAGGAGGATTGTTGCAAGTTTGATACCAGCCTAGGTACAAAGTGAGCTCAAGGCCAGCCTGAACTGCATAGTGAGACCCTGTCTCAAAAAGACAAACAACAACGAAAATTAGGTGTTGTACATTTTACTACTTTTCCACAATTGATTCCAGCTTTTTTATTTAATTCATTCCTGTTTTTATTTTGGTGGTGCTGGGGATTAAATTTCTCCTTGTACCTGCTTGCAAGTGCTTTACCACTAAATCACATAGTTATACCTGCAGTCCTCCTATTCCAGTTATGTTTGAGACTTGGACTTTTATATCCCTTTTCAGCTCTAGGATATTTAAACTTCAGTAATTTGTTTGTTTTAAAAATACCTGAGGAACAGGACATAAAAGAAGAGTGAGTGTCCATTGGTTTCATTAGTAGTCTTATTCCTTTACTTTAACCATGCAGTGAACAATTAATGTGGATCACAATATCTGCATTAGTACATACAAAGTTAGGTTTAGAGTTTTATTTGCAGAGATTCTCATGTGGGAGTACTCTGTAGACATTATTGGCTTCCTGATATCTCTAGACCCCAGAAGGTGGAGAACTGAATCAAGGGAAAAAAGCAAGTAATCAAGCAAAGCTTGAATACAAACTGTTCACTTTTTTTTTTTTTTTTTTTTTTTTGGTACCTGGGATCAAACTCATGACCTTGCACCTGCCAGGCAGGCACTTATGCCGCTGAGCTAAATCCCAGCCCAAACTGTTCACTTTAGAAAGGACTGCAAATCAGAACTTGAGAGAGTTGGAATTTGTTCCTGGAGACTCAGATAAATGAGAGTCCCTCTCCTCTAGTCC